>JASPKP010008739.1:0-7500 GCA_030674155.1 Stramonita haemastoma
TCTCTCCTTTTTTTCTGTTGCCTGTTTTCTTTTTTAAGCATTTGTTTTTTTGGTGGCTTTTTTTAAACCGTATTCTTTATCTCTGGAGAATTGTTTTTATTGGATTAGTTGTTCTCTTTTTTCAATTTGCTTTCGGAGTTTTCCTTCTCACTTTTTCTTCAATTATATCAGATGCTGGCATCACATGTTATGACTGTATACATAAAGCAGGTAAAGGTTGTTCCCGTAACTTATGCTTTCTTTGGGGAGCGAGGTACCAGAGACCTCAGCGTCTCTGGGGGCTAGCATATTGAGGGCGGCGCCCATCTCGTCTCCCTTGCTGCTTTAACCTTCCATGTTCCTAAACTGCAGGTGCCCATTGACAACTGGGTGAGCTGGGAGACATTATTTCAGCTAAGACGCATGAACGTCACCCACCCTAGAGGTAACCAGGATCAACGCTGCTTAACCTTAGCTTGGGAAGAATAAGTGCTCTGACTACAGAGCTATCCCGCCTCCGCAAGATGAATCCTCACCTCACCTATCCTGTAGTCAGTCCTGTAAGGGAGCACCACCGAAGATTTTGCGACTAACTTTCTTCACATCCCGCGGTCCTCTACAGATGAATACTCTACTTCAAATGACGAAGATTAAGTGAACAAGAAAAGAACACTAAATATCATGTTGCCCTTTTTTGTAGCTTATGTACTTCATTTTTTTCCTCCTCTCTTTGCTTTTTCTTTGCTGTCACTTATGCCACCTCTTTTTTATCCTTTATTCTTCTGACTTTCTCTATTTTTTCCTCCCCAGATTTCCTCTACAACCTCTTCTTACTATTTTGTGTGTTTTGCTCCTTTTTTTCTTTTGTCTCCTTTTATCTTTCTGTCTTTTTCTCTATCTTTTAACATCGCCCTCCCCCCACCCCCTGTGCCCCAAATTTTCATATTACTGTGCATCTTCATGTCATTCACCCTCCTTTTATTTCCATTTTTTGTTTTACTTTCCTAACTATATTCCTTCCATCCTTTTGTTTGAATTGATTTTTTTTTTCCCTTTTTTTCTTTTCTTTTTTGTCACTCTTCCTCCTTCCTGCTTTACTGTCCTTTTATTCAATTTCCTTTCTTCCTTCCATCTTTTTTTTTATCTGTCCTGCCGATACTTTGTTTTGGTTTGGTCTTTTCTTTTCCTTTCTTGCACGTTTTTCTTGTTGTTTCTTTTTCTGTCTTAAATCTGTGGCACTGTCTACATGGCGGAAGCCGCTCTTATGAAGCCCACTCAAAAATCAAGAAGACTTGATTGACAAGGACTGTGGAAGCCTTGACATGGTTACATTGCTTGTGGTGATGTTAGATTGTTGTGACTTGTTGCTGTCGTCACATCAGTTACAGGGTAAGGAGGGTATAGGCAGGGAGTTTTTCTTTTATCAAGTTAAGCAGGGACTTGTGGTGTGTGTGTGTGTGTGTGTGTGTGTGTGTGTGTTGTGTGTGGGGTGTGTGTGTGTGTGTGTGTGTGTGTGTGTGTGATGTAGGTGTTTGTGTGTGTGTGAGTGTGTTTGTATATGTGTATGTGTGTGAGTGTGTGTGTGTGTTTAGGTATGTGTGTGTATGTGTGTGTTTAGGTGTGTGTATATGTGTGTGTGTAGATGTGTGGGTGTATAGGGGTGTGTGTAGGGTGTGTGTGTGCGTGTGTGTGTAGGGGGGTGTGTGTATGTGTGTAGGGGTGTGTATATGTGTGTAGGGGTGTGTGTATGTGTGAGTGAGCGTGTGTGTGTGTGCGTGTGCATATGTGTGAGCGTGTGTGTGCGTGCGTGTGTGTATGTGTATGTGCATCATCTGTTTTATGTTTTGCTTATCTTGTGTAATTTATTTCCTCCCTCTCTATCCCTGTCTCTCTCTCTCTCTCTCTCTGTCTCTGTCTCTCTCGCGTTGAAAGTTTGGATAACACACAAGGGCAAACTGTATGATGAACAGATGTTTTAAGTAGATTATCTTTTCTTTGATTTTAATGGTCCCATGTTCACATCAGTCATGTTTTGGCAGTTGCCATATACGTCATTTTTTTCTCTTGGCTTTGTTTTGCTATGCTTTTTTTTTCCGACCCCAATCTAGGAGCTGGAAGCCTGAAGGAAAAACTTTGTTCATTGTTCACTGTTCATTGCTCAGTCTCTCTATCTCTGTCTCCGTTTTTTCCCCTCTCTTATTCTGCCTCTATATTTCTTTCTGTCTGCATGGCTGTCTCCCTGCTGTCTGTCTTCTATCCACATGTTTTTTATCTTCAAGCTTCTATCTCTTAAAATCAAGCGTCATCCATCCTGATAAATCATTCCTGCGTTGCTCTCCTTACAATTACAAAGTAACTATCACAAAACATCTCTCTCTCTCTCTCTCTCTCTCTCTCTCTCTCTCACACACACACACACACACACACACACACACACACACACACACACACACACACACACACACACACACACACACACACACCGTGACTGGACTGTAGTAGTCTTATGCTTCCAACCATACAACATCCCCGTGTCCACGGGCCCGAGAGATACAGACACCTGCAGTGTTGGAAAAAGAAATTGGAACAACAGTCTCGAATTCGCATTCTTAAAGTGCGTGAAGCTCAACTGTGTGGTCCCACCCAGTCTTTCCTCTGAGCCCACAGCACACTCAGTCTGAGTAGGAGCCAGCCAGAGTCCGAAAAATCCCTATGACTCTTTTGGGATTTGAACCTGTTTTCGCTTCAATATTTTTTTATAATCTCTTTTATTACTTCTTTATTTTTTTTCTTTCTGTATCAACACTTTACTCCTCCCTTTCTTTTTTTTTTCCCTTATCCCTTCCTTCCTGTCTTCTTTGTATGAATTTTTGTTATCTTTCTTGATACTCTTTTTTTCAGCCACGGCTTTCGTCTTAAATCATTCGACAAGAATAGAAATAGAAACACAGTATTAATGTGGGATAAAGGGATTAGGCCCTTATCGGTTTTCTTTTCTGTTCCTTCTTCCTGTCCCCCAACCCCGCCCCCTTATCTTTTCCCCTTCTCTCCTTTCCATCATTTTCAGCATTCAGTTTTTATCTTTCTTTTAATGCTCCCCCCCCCCCTCTCTCTCTCTCTCTCTCTCTCTTCCCACCAGTCCTCTTCAATCTGTTGTGTGTGTGTGTGTGTGTGTGTGTGTGTGTGTGTGTGTGTGTGTGTGTGTGTGTGTGTGTGTGTGCGTGTGTCCATGTTTGTATGTGAGGCATGCGTTGTGTGAATGTATGTGTGTGTGTATGTATGTGTGTGCGTGTATGTGTTAGTGTGTGTGTGTTAATGTTAGTGTGTGTGTGTTAATGTTAGTGTGTGTGTGTGTGTGTGTGTGTGTGTGGTGTGTGTGTGTGTGTGTGTGTGTGTGTGCTTGCACGCGCGCACAGGCCCATGCAAGTGGGTAAGCACACGTGTTCTGTGCGCTCTTGATTTCTGTTCTCTGTGTCTGTCTCTGTTTTTCTGTCTATCTGTCTGTCTGTCTCTCTCTCTATATATATCCCTGTCTCTCTATCTCCCACTCTCTCTCTCCACTCGCTCTGTCCTCACTGTCCTTACCATCTTTCTCTCTCCCACAAGTAAATCACTCATCTTCCCATTCTTTTCTCATTCCTACCTCCTCTTCTTCCTCTTCTTTCTCTTATACTGACATCTCTCCTGCATGTATCTATATCTCTCAGTCATCTTATTTTCCAGCTTTCTGTTCCCAAGACAACCAACGATTTGCAGTGGCATGATAGGAGGCCTAATGGTCGAGGGCACGATTTGACAATGTTTTTCCATCTCCCCCCCCTCAACCACCCCCCCCCCCCCCCCCCTTAAATCTCCCCCACCCCTCCTCAGCCAGGGCCTTGTTTTGTTAGGGAAACATCAACAGCACTGATGCTGCTATTGATCATGTCGTCTGCTTGCATTCAGACAGGCAGCAGGCAGACATGTAGGACCCCCTGTTGAGTTGTCCCACAAGGGGGCCTTGCTCTTGCTACCGCTATTGCTGTTGCTGTTACTGTTGCTGTTACTGTTGTCAGGTTGGTGTTGTTGTTTTTTTTAGTGCTGCTGGTGTTTGTAAGGTGGTGATTGCTTTAGTTTGAGGTTTTGAAAATTAGTGGTTTGGGGGATGGGGTGGGTGGTTTGTACCAGAGTCTCTCCTGGTTCCAATCCTATCCAATCATGTTGTTTATAGCCCCTGTGGCCGACCACACAGGCCATATCAGGGCTGTCATCCTGGTTTGGCTTTTTATGGGTTTTTTTCCTGCCAACTTGTGTCTTGTCTGTGTGTTTGTCTAGTCTCTGTTTCTATCTGAATTTGTTTGTCTGCTAGTCTCTGACTCACTCTCACTTTTCACAACTCTCTTTTTCTGTCTACCTGTCTGGTTATCTTTTTCTATTTTTTCTCTTGTCTGTCTTTATTTTTCTGCTTTTGTTTATGTCTCTGCATGTCTGGACGTCTGTCTCGATATAACTGTCTGTCATTCTCTTGCTCTCTTTCACTCTCTATCCCTCTCTCTCTCTTTCTCACCCCCCCTCTCTCACTATCGATCTCCACATCCTTCTTTCATTATTTTCCTCCTCTTCTTCTTCATCTGATCTACGAACAATCCCCCCTGCATGTATCTATATCTCTCAGTCATCTTATTTTCCAGCTTTCTGTTCCCAAGACAACCAACAATTTGCAGTGACATGATAGGAGGCCTAATGGTCGAGGGCACGATTTGACAATGTTTTTCCATCTACCCCCCCCCCCATCCCCCTCACCCCTCAAATCTCCCCCACCCCTCCCCATCCAGGGCCTTGTTTTGTTAGGGAAACATCAACAGCACTGATGCTGCTATTGATCATGTCGTCTGCTTGCATTCAGACAGGCAGCAGGCAGACATGTAGGACCCCCTGTTGAGTTGTCCCACAAGGGGGCCTTGCTCCTACGCTCTAACCCCTGTGCTATCCCGCCCTCATCTGTCGATTTTGCTTTTAGCAGAACGCAACAAACTCGCAAGCAAAAAAGAAACAAAAAAAAAACAGGCAAAAGGATACCAGACAAAGATGAAAAGATTAGAGGAAAGGTTTCAGGGAAAGAGAAAACAAAACACCAAATCCAAAACAAAGTATATACACACACACACGCACACACGCACGCACGCACACACACACACACACACACGCTCACAAACACACACACATGTATGCGCGTGTGTCTATTCCAACATATCCACACTTACCCACCCACTCACCTTCACACAACACCTACCCACACGTCTCCACACAACACCTATCCCCTCAAAACACACAATGAACACACCTACACACAGAGCTCTCTCTAACACACATACACACACATTAGAGATAGATAGATAGATAGATAGATAGATAGATAGATAGATAGATAGATAGATAGATAGATAGATAGATAGATAGATAGATAGATAGAGACAGAGAGTGAGAGAGAGAGAGTCAGAGAGAGAGAGACAGAGATACACAGAGACAAGGACAGTGAGACAGACATGGAGAGATACAGAAAAAAGACAGACACACAGAGAGAAAAGACAAGAGACAGCAAATTTTGTAAAAAAAAAAAAAAAAAAAAAAAAGGAAAAAAAAGAAAAAGAACGGAGAAAGAGCCACCACACCAGCAGAACAATAACAGTGTCTTGATCACAATCAGGTGAAACAATTATCGCCTGTTCTGACCTCCCCCCACCCCCCCGTTTCCCCCTCTCTCTGCTCGCCCACCCCCCTCGCCCACATATCTCACCTATGCAAATACTTGTCCAAAAAAGTCTACCAGTTGATTAAAATTAAACACTTTCTCGATTTTCATTCAAGGAAACTGTTTTTTCAAACTTATATACAATCCTCAATAGACTATGCTGCAACCCTGTGGACTCTGCCAGTGCAAATATCATGAAACCATTACTAAGTCTGTAAAACGTGGTCTCAAACTGGTCCTTCTGAAGAAAACAACCTTGCTAGAAGGGGATTATACTCAGTTAAATATCCTTCCCCTACACCAAAGACTAAAATATAACAAAGGCATCATGATGTTTAAGATACTGACAGGAAATGTCCCCACATCCTTAAAAGACAAATTTCCAATGAACCATTCCAGAAATACGGTAAAGCCAAGTGTCCCAATCCCAAGAATAGACTTGTTCAAAACTAGCTTACTATACTCAGGCCCTACGCTATGGAACTCCCTCCCTGACTCAATTAAACAGCATCAATCATTAACAACATTAAAAACTCACCTTCTAATCTACTTAATGAATCAAAAATAACAAACCACACTTCTCCCCTCTCCAACTATCTGCCCTCTCCCTCCTCACTTCTCTCAGATTATGATGATCTTATGACTATAATCATAAGACTAAGTGAGGTGTGTGTGTGTGTGTGTGTGTGTGTGTGTGTGTGTGTGTGTGTGTGTGTGTGTGTGTGTGTGTGTGTGTGTGTGTGTGTATGTGTGTGTGTTTGTGTGTGTGTGTTTGTGTGTGTGTGTGTGTGTGTGTGTGTGAGTTAGGGGTTTTTTTTTTTGTTCAAAAACTGTGCTTTATGGGACTTATTTTGATAATAGATGGCGGGATTGAGGTTTTCAGTCATTTAACCTCATTATATTCTCATGCTTGCTCTTTAATTATTTTTCTTTTGCTTTGATTGGTTTTAGTTTGTTTTTTTGTACTCAAATCAAATTCTTCATTGATTCTTACTTCAAATTTATGTTTCTGAATGAGTGCCTTTTTATAACATTACCTTAATATTGTATCTCTGTCTTATTTCTTACCTGTTGTTGTTGCTCTTTCTCACCCTTTATCAAAATCTTGTGTTTTATGGGACATATTTTGATGATAGATGGTGGTGGATTGATGTTTTCAGTCATCTAACCTCATCATGTTCTCATGGTTGATCTATAATCATTGCGCCTTTTTTTTGGTTTTGTTTTTTGTTTGTTTTTGTTTTGTTTTGTTTTGTTGTTGTTGTTGTTTTTTGTTTTGTTTTTGTTTTTTTTGTTGTTGTTTTTTTTGTTTCTTTGTTTGTTTGTTTGCTTGTTTATTATTCAAAATCATCATTGATTCTTACTTCTTATTTTCGTTTCTGAATGAGTGCCTTTTTTTTTTTTTTTTAATAAAATTACCTTAATATTGTATCTCTGTTTTATTTCTTACCTGTTGTTTGATACTTGGTGTGGTTTGCTCTTGGTAATTGGATCATTATAATTGTTCTTGTTTTAGTTGAGGCTGTCTTTTTATCTTGATGTTATCCCTGAAAGGGGCGGGGACTGGATGTAAAAAAGCACATGAGTGCTTATCTATTATCCTCGAATAAAAGAATTTTGCCTTGCCTTGCCTTGCCTTGCCTTGCCTTGCCTTGCCTCACTCTCCCACTCTCTTTGCAAATAAAACAGACCCTCAGACATCCCCCTTCCCTTCCTTCCTTCCTTCCCAACGCCGACACCAAAAGTGGAATTTCCTCATAGAAAAACAAGACAATTGCTCACACCTTGTT
>JASPKP010008740.1:2500-5000 GCA_030674155.1 Stramonita haemastoma
AACCACTCTGCACCATACAGCATTGCACCTCATGACCAAACCACTCTACACCACACAACATTGCACCTCACCAAACCACTCTGCACCACACAACATTGCACCTCACCAAACCACTCTGCACCATACAACATTGCACCTCACCAAACCACTCTACACCATACAACATTGCACCTCACCAAACCCACTCATCCCTACACAACATTGCAACTCACTGTACCACACCACAACTAAACGATACAATACATGACACGAAACACGACAAAGACACGACCCAATGCGACACAAAGCAACACTATACAACACAACACAACATAACATGACACAAATACTGGTTAGCTATTAGGTGATACTTTTTTTTAATAGATTTTATTTTTTTCTCAACTCGGCACAGCAGGTTTAGAAACTTCGATTTTTCTTACCACCACGGTTTGGCATACACACAACCTTAACCCTCGAAGAAAAAATATTTCCCTGTGTGATACCAACCTCCTGATCATCCTGCCTTCCTCCTCCCTACCTCCTCCCTTCTCCCTTCACCCTCACACCACCCTCACCACCCCCCTCCACACACACTCTTCCCCCACCCTCCCCTTTCCAATCTTAAAGAGCTCAAATGCTTGAAAAGCAAACAGGACTGGCGTTTACCTCTTCTTTATTTCCCAGCTCTTTAAACAGTCTGGGGCATCCATTGCTTGATCAGGGCGAAGCCTCATACCTCAGGATCGGTTGGGAATAGGGGGTGGGGATGAGAGGGTTAGGTAGGGGTGGGGATGGGGATGGGGGTGAGAGGGTTAGGAGGGTGTGGGGGTGAGAGGGTTACTGGGGGTATATATATTCGGAGGTTATGGCCGAAAGTTAGGCCACAGAGTTTTGGAGGAAGAGCAAGGATGGGGTGGGGGGGTGGTGGTGGGTAGGGGGGGGAGTGATGGTGGGTGGGGTGGGGGGTGATGACTAAAGGAGGAGAAGATGGTCAGAAGATTTTTTTTGGTCCAGTGTTGTCTGTTTGTATGGGTCCTGGATGCAGTTTTTTTTTTCGAATATGGCGTGTGTGTGTGTGTGTGTGTGTGTGTGTGTGTGTGTGTGTGTGTGTGTGTGTGTGTGTGTGTGTGTGTGTGTGTGTGTGTGTGTGTTGTGTCCCTGCCGTGATTTGATTTATTCAGTTGCTGAATGGAGGACGTAGGAACTATTATGAAGATTGTGTTCATCAATCTGTCTCTTTCATCTGTTTACCTACCTGTTAGTCTTTGATCGACCAGTCAGTCAACAGTTGACAATTCACTCCAGCATCCACACTCAACAAATCACAACTAAACCGTGTTGGTTGATTGGTTGGTATGCACCAAAAAATTAACCAACTGACCGACTAACCAGGCAAGCAAGCATTAAACCGACTGACCGACCGACCGTGTTAGAACACAATGTCAACAAGAGGCAACCCACCAGTAAACGATCCATGTAATGTTTCTGGGTATTCTTCCTTGTGTTCAGTAGTTCAGGGTCTGATCTACAACACGCGGGGCACAACCATTCCTCTATTATACAGTAACCACACAAAAGCTTGTAGGTAGGACACGATTATATCCCCATATATAGTGATCATAATGTTGCTCAGACGTGGGACACTATCAAAGTATTAAGTAATCACAATGAGTAAAGCTGAGACTTGGGATACTGCCAACCAAAGCCCGGAATAGTTCCAAGCTCCTACAGGGAGTACAAAACAGCTTAGATGCAAGACACTACCAGGCTGATAGTAATCACAGTGAATATAGCCAATATATGGGACATGGCTAAGTCCCAGGATGCAACCAAGCCCCCAAGTGATCCCAATAAGCAAGACACTACCAAAGGCAACGGTAACTACATTCAATATAGCCAAGATATGGGACACTGCCATGCCCCGGGATGTAACCAAGCCCCCAAGTGATCCCAATAACCATAGCTTAGGCGCAAGACAATATACTAAAGGCAATAGTAACCACAATCAATATAGTCAAGGCATGGGACACGGCCAACAAGTGATCCCGATAACCATAGCTTAGGCATAAGACAATATACCAAAGGCAATAGTAACCACATTCAATGTAACTAAGGACATGGGACACGACCAAACCCCCAAGTGATCACACTATAGCTTTGAGGCTGGCTCTGACACCCAGTAAAGAATTCAGTGCAAGGTAGAAACCATCACCATGTCTTTCTAAAACCTCGGTTTATAATCTCATCAGGACTTTTGGGGGGAGCAGAGTCAGTGCTGATGTTAACTCCAGAGAAAAAATCCCCATGAACGGGCGTATCTGTGGTGATTTGAACCCTAGCTCGACCCAGAACCGATAAATGGTGAGAGACAAAGGCTCTAACCACTAGGCTATCCGCCTCCTACTTCCCTAGCAGCGCTGGTCTAACTGAAGCTGTGCTTTCTGCCAGCAGCCCGCTACATTGCCAAGTGTCTGTTTAAAAAATAAAGATGGCAAGCTCTCGGAAAATAAATTGCAGCATG
>JASPKP010008740.1:10000-11204 GCA_030674155.1 Stramonita haemastoma
CATGTTCAAGCTCACCGTATTTTGATTGATTTGTTATTACTTTTTTTTTAAAGAAAAAGTTAATTTTGGGCTCCGTTTGAATCTGATTTTGAAAATCTCTTTTAGAGCTTTTAAAAATAATTTATTTCCAATTTGAAACATGTCCTAAATTTTATATTGCCTATAAAATAATGTCTCACGAAAAAAACTTGTGGCTCACTTCAGAAAGCAGTAATGCTGGTGGGAATGGAGGACATGTTCAAAACCCCATGCACTTGAGGTTTAGATGTCACAAAGGGTATGAGTGCTTTTTCCCCTATCCTCGAAATAAAAGAATAAAGAAAAAAGAAATAGTGCGCCAGTTAGCTTACGTACATGTGCATGTGTTTGACACATGCCCAGATGTTTGTTATACATTTGCACATGCATACACTCTTTATGCGTGTATGTATGTGTGTGTATGTGTGTGTATGTGTGTGTATGTGTGTGTATGTGTATATGCGTGTTTCTGTATGTGTGTGTGTGTTTAAGAGAGAGAGAGAGAGAGAGAGAGGGAGAGGGAGAGGAGGGGAGAGAGAGAGGAGAGAGGAGAGAGAGAGAGGAGAGAGAGAGAGAGAGAGAGAGAGAGAGAGAGAGAGAGAGAGAGAGAGATACAGACATACAGAGATAGAGACAGAGACACAGAGACACAGAGACCGACAGACAGAAACAAACAGACAGAAAAAAGACAATGATACACAGATAAAAACAGAGACACATTCAGACAGAGAAAGAAAGGTAAAGAGAGACACAGAGAGATAAAGAGAGGTTACAAAGATTTTTTCCACTTTTCCCCCATAGCACGAGATTAACTTGAAATAAATGTACTGCCATCTCTTGCAAGATTTGGGAGGAAGAGGCGAAGGAGTACAGAGAGGGAGAAGATTAAAAAATTCAAATAAAGAGAATGAAAAATGGAAAGAAGAGAGGAAAAAAAAAAGGAGGAGGAAGAGGAGAAACCCCCCCCCCCCCCCCCCCCCCCCCCCCCCCCCCCCCCCCACCCCCCCCCCCAAACAGGGTAGGCGGAATTATCGATGAGGAACAGAAATAAAAATAGGTCTGACCCTCATGAAGAAGAGGAGAAGGAGGAGGGAAAGGGAAAGGAGAAGAAGGAGAGGGGAAGGCAAAGGAAGGGAGAATAAAAAAAATGATAGGAGAAGGAGGAGGAGGAGAAGCAGGAGGAGAA
>JASPKP010008741.1:0-11203 GCA_030674155.1 Stramonita haemastoma
CCTCTTTTTTTCTTCCATCCCTTGTTGCCTTCCTTCCTTCCCCTTGCCTTCCTTCCTTTCTCCTTCCTTCTCTCTCCCTTTTTCTCTTCTTCTTCCTCTCTCCCCTACCTTTTTCCTCCCAATCTCTCCCTTCTCTCCCCCTCCTCCCCTCCCTCCCCTTCTCTCTCCTCCTCTCCTCTCTCAGAACATCTTGCGCACACTTTTAAATCCGTTCCGTTTTCGTAAGAGTGGGCCATCCGGTGCCGGTGGGAACAGATGACTTTTTACAAAACGAAATACAACGGGGATGGATGTAAAAAAAGCACAAAGGCTTATTCCATTATCCTCGATATAAAAGAATAAATCAATAAAACAAAAAAATCAAATAAAAACTCTTCTTTGTCTTTTCCACCCTCCTTGTGCAGCAAAAATCAATAGAAACCACGAGGGAAGGTGGCAGGGTGGATAAAAACCCCCCACCTCCTAACAAGTACACGTGGGGTTCCGGGTTCAAATTCCAACCTTGCCTTTTTTTCCCCAGTTTGACTAAAAAAAAATCGAACTGAATGCCAAAGTTCTTGGGATAACTAAAACAGAGGCCTCGTTGCCAAGCATGCAGAACATCTTGCACACAAAAAAACCCTTTCCCTTTTTGAAGAGTTTGGGGCCCTTTCGGCTGTTAGGAAGGATGATAAATTTAAAAAAAACAAAACGTTTAACACCATCCCCGAAGTTGAATACGGGTAGCTAAGTAAATGGTAGGGGGAAAAAAAAAAGGGGGGGGCGCATACGCAAAAATCCACCATTGGCGAACATCGGAGCCTAGCCGAGGAATGAAAATTTATAACACCATAAGTAGCCACAACAAGGTTTAATCGCTTAACAAAAAAAAAATAACCTCCCACTTAACCTTAAATTTCTGATTTTCTGTGTTTTTGGTGGGGTTTTTGTATAATTTTGTGTGTGGTTTGTATGTGTGGGGGTGGTTGTGTGTGTGTGGTGTGTGTGTTTGGGGTGTGTGTGTTGGGGGGTGGGTTTCAGCGGAGGCCATTTCAAACCCAGTGTGGCAACAAACACGTCTCACCTGCTGACCATTCAAGACCGACACTGCCGCCCATCGTGCAACGCAATTTTTCCAAAATCCGGGGTATTGGGAGTGGCTGTTTTAAAGGAAAAGGACAAGCTGAAACGGGTTTCGTTAAATGGATCCCTTTTTTTTTTTTGCTGCCTCGCTTCTGTGAGTCCCCTACACTGTTTCCCGCCGCTCATTTCAATCTCCCCACCACACCCCATCCCGGATTCGTTGTGTCTCACCCCGGGGATCAGCACCCACAGGGACCCATCATATTAGGGCCCTGCACTTGTGCTGATTCACTTTGGTGTGTTCAGTGGTGCCTTTTCACTAACATACGCAGGACACCCACCACTAACCCCCCTACTAACGACAGTATTAGCTCAGTCCGGAGCCAGACTGGTGAGTCCCCACCTGGGGTGGCACCACCACAACGTCCCTCCAGACGCCCCCCCCCGGAACTTTCCCAAACCCCAAACTATATACAAACTCACCACTGGCACAGAAGCGTATGGAAACCGAATCTGAGGTCACCATGGACCAAAACGGGGGCCACCAAATCAAGGGAATTTTTATTATTGCATGATGATCAATGGGTGGGGAGATTAATGATGCTGCTGTGAGGTCACCGCTTTGAGATTACTTACAGGGGGGTACCTGCGCTTACTACATAATATAAACCCCGGGGTCAACCGGGCCCGAGGATACAACCCTGCAGTGTTGTCAGGTAATTAGAGCAACACTCTCAAAAAAGCACCGAAAAGTGGATGAAGCCATGTGTGCCCAGTCTCCCCACTGAGCCCCACACACACTTACCTGGGTAGGACCGGGCCCGATCCGAAAATTCCCCAGACCTTTTGGACCCAACCCGCGACCTTCCAGTCCGAAAACCAAAGGGGCAACCCACTGCGCCAAGGGGCTGGGGTTAAATGGATCCTTGCACTAACTGGATAAAGACCTCCTGTGCGATCCCGGGGTTTAAAAGTAATTTTTTTTAAAAAAGCTTCTGACACATCATTTTTATATCAACACACTTGACAATACACCAAAAAAAATTCAAAAAAAACAGATATTAAAATAAGTAAAAAAATGAGTCGAACTACGAAGTAAAACGAGTACTAACTCCTAAGGGTTCCCGGGGAAATTTCATTGGGGTTTTTCAGACACACACACTCACAAAACAATAGGCACTTCAATTTTAGATCGTTTTGGGTGACTTTGCAGTCGTCATTAGTAGTCCTTAACGCATTCTGTGACAGGTGTGGCCGAGACAGAATGACGGTCAGCTTTGATCTACAACATCAAGTCTTTCCCGAGCCTAAGGCCATCAGGCCGGGGGCTTATTTCCCCGGTTTCTGGGGCGTTTAAACGATGAGAGTCAAAGACTCCCCCCGGTAGGAACCCCACTATCGCATAACCCCCCAAAACAAGGTTGGGACCCCCTTTTACACCTGGGTGGGGGGAGAAAAAAGCCTAAAGTGCCTTTTTCCCAAGGGCACAACGCCAGAGCCGAAAGCTGGGATGGAACCCGCAACCTTTAGATTACGATCCAACGCCCTAACCACTACTACAGCGGCGGCACAAAATCAAGACATGATTATTACATAATAGGGGGCGGGAACCCAAGTTCAAGGCTTGTGCTTTGATCTGACGGCCCAAAATTCAAGCCACCACAGATGTTTCCCGTTTTTGAGGGTTTTTTCCCATGGCTACCCCCCCCCCCCCCCCCCCCAAAATGGAAAAATTTGCATATACACCGTTTGCCGACCATAACGAGCCCAAAAACCAAACTGGGAACCATTTTCGTTTTCTTTTTTTCCCGGGAACCTTTTGTCAGACCCTTTCTAGGGGCGCAGGTAGCTCAGGGGCCAAAACACCCCCTTTTTCCCCAACAATTTTTAAGGGGACATCGAACGGGGTTCCCAAGTGGATGATGACCGTTTGCGCCCTTGGCTTTAGTAAAATTTCCTCATTCACCCCGTTGTAAATGGTCCCTGCCCTCTGGAGGTAAAGGGGGAAGGTAATTGAAACAGCGAGGGAGAGGAGATGGGCGCCGTCCTCAAAATGCTGGCCCCTGGGAACTGAGGTCTGTGATGCCTCGCCCCCTACACTGCATGGGTTATGGGACACCTTTACCTTTTTACCTTAGCGGGGCGATCGTGTTTTTCCTCTTCTCTCTTTGGTGGCTTTCCACCGGACTTCCTTACATTTTTTGAAGCACGATATTGGAACAAAACCCAAGACAGGCAGAAGTTAGGTCCTTGCGCTTGGGGGGCGGGGTAGCCAGGGCGAACATTACGCTGGCAATTTTTAACGCCCCGGTTCGATCCGGTCGAAGGGGATTTTTCTACTGGGTTAACACATGCGACTCCACTCTCCCCTAAAGTCCTTCGGATGAGACTTTTTAAACCCGGGCCCCCTTGCGAACGCACGGGAGAACATCTTTCGCACCGTTAAATCCTGTTTTCCCCTTTTCGTAAAAAGTAGGCCCCGGTCCGGGGGGGAACAAGACATTTTCAAAAAAGCATACACACGTGACTAGAATATGAAAAAGCACAAGAGTGCTTTTCCAAATTTTTTTTCCCCGATAAAAAAAGAATAAACAATCAAATCAACAATGCCAAAAACCTTGATTGAGCCTTTTAAAAACCCCCAAAACAAACACTTTAGCTGTGGTGTGTTTTGTGTGTGTGTGGGGTGTGTGTGTGGGTGTTGTGTGTGGTGTGTGTGTGTGTTGGGGTTTGGGGTCGTGTGTCGTTCGTGTCGTGTCGTGCGTGTCGTGTCGTGTCGTGTCGTTCGTGTCGTGTCGTTCGTGCGGTCGGTTCGTGTCCCTGTCGTGTGCCTGCGCGTACGTGCGTGCTGCGTGCGGCGTGCGTGCGTGTTTTGTTTGGTGTGTGCAAGTGTGTATGCGTGCTGCGTGCGTGTGTGTGTTGCGTTTTAGGCTCGTTGGCGTTTGACGGGGTGGGGTTTGGTGGTGGTGTGCGTGCGGCGTGCGTGCGTGCGTCGTGTTTTGAAAAGCTGACCAGGTGTCCCCACATAAGTCCATCTAAAAACCAACCCACAGTGCGAGGGGGCAACAAGAGCCCCCCGACCCTGGTAGGCCCCCGTTGTGCAAAAACCATTCTTTCACCTTCCATATTTATAGCTCGTCTGTTTCTGCTGTCTATCTTCGCCTTCTCTTCTCTTCTGCTTTGTCTCTCTGTCCTGTCTCTCTCTCCTGGGGATTTTAACGTAAAATAAAAAAGAAACACACCTCCCTCTGCACAAGGTGGCCAGGGGGTTTTAGATTGACCTGATGGCTGGGGGGAGTGGTGACTGTTAGAACAAACAAATTTCTATACGGTCTATATTTGATTTTGTTCCTCGCCTAGAGGTCCGCGGTTCACCAACTTGAATTTTGATCATTACCCCGTTTGTACCACCATTAAGGGAATACATTCCGACTTCGGGATAGTGTCAAACCTACATTTTTGGGCATGCTTTTTAAAAAAACAAAAAATTGTTTTCTACTGGTACAAAAATGGCCTATCTTCTAAAGGCGGAAGGGGGTTTTTTTAAAAAGTTTCTGCGTGTATTGCACAGGGGGTTTTTATAGTCAAACGAAGGACTTTTTGGGGATGGAATCTGACAATGTTAACTCCAGGGGAAAAAAAATCCCCTAAAACGGGCCCCTCCGGGTGGCCGACCCCGGGAACGTTTGGAGTGCCGTACCAACCACGAGGCCATGGTGAACTGCGTATTGACTTTTTTTTTTGGCCCACCAAAAAGGGTACCGCTTTCTGACTTGGGGGTGTATGCGTTTGTGTTCATGTTCCCCTAACCCAACGAACGTTTTGACATGAATGACGGATCTTTAAAACGGTATATTTGTTTCTTCTGCATTGCCAACTCAAAAAAAAAAATAAAGGGCACTAGCAGGTCGCTTTTGAAGTTGATCCTGAGATTTTCACGACTCCCACCTTTAATTCACCAGACGCCGCCGAGATTCGAACCCAGGATTCATGACCCAGGGGAAAAGGCGGCGGGTTCTTAACAACTCTGTTTTTTCCACCCATCTAAATTTCCCCTGAAGGTAATGATCCATTGATAAAAAACCAACTGCAACACATTTTTTTTCCCCAAAATCAAACTCTTTTTTTTCGTCTTCCGGGAGAAAATGAGCTACGGCAGCGTGGGTAGGATGGCGTGATGCCACCGGAAAGAAAAAAACAACTCTACAGCCATTTTTTCAAACCGAGTAACGAGGCCATGGGGTCCCCTAGGAACATTCATTTTTTCATATTAGCCTACTAATACTTCATGCATGAAGACTTTGGTACTAATTCTTTTTCATATCACTAATACTTTTATGCTGAAGACTTTAGGTGACATTTATTTTCATATCAGCTAAAACTCATGTTTCGTGTAAAAGACTTTAGGTAACTAATCTTTTTTCACATCAGCTAATACTTCAGACTCATGTATGAAGACTTTAGGTAAATAGATCTATTTAATTTTTCACATCACTAATATTCAGTTTTGAGTAGAAGACTTTTAGTACTTTTCATTTTTTTCTCACAGTATTACCTCATGTTCGTGTATGAAGCTTTAGGTAAAATTTTAATTTTTTTACATCACTAATACACTTTTTATTTTCGTGTAGAAGACTTAGGGGAAATTTTCATTTTTTCATATTTGCAAGCTAAACTTTATGTTTCGTGTAAAGACTTTTGGTAAATAATCATTTCTCACATCAGTTAAACTACCTCATGTTTCATGTAGAAGACTTTAGGTAACTTTTCATTTCTCACATCAGCTAAAATTACCTCATGTTTTGGCAGGGGAAATTAGGTAACTATTAATTTTTCACATCGCAAGTATTACCTCATGTTTCATGTATGAAAAATTTAGGTAACGATTAATTTTTCACATCAGCAATATACTTTAAGTTTCAGCATGAAGATGTAAATTTTAATTTTTTACATCACTAATATTACCCATGTTTCGTTATGAAGACTTTTTGGTAACATTAATTTTTTTACACAGCTAAAATTTTCTTCATGTTTCGGAGAAGACTTGAGGTAACTATTTATTTTCTCACACAGTTAATACTACCTCATGTTTTAAAAGCATGAAGACTTTTTGTAACTTTTTATTTTTGTATACACCAGATTACTTTTTTTTTTTTGATGAAGACAGGTAACATTCATTTCTCACATCAGCTAGAAATTTTCCTCATGTTTCGTGTATAAAACTTTGGGTAGCTGTTCTTTTTTCATATCACAAATTTACTTCATGCTTCATGCATGAATACTTTAGGTAGCTTTCTTTTTTCAATCAGCAAATTTTTTTCAGCATAAGACTTTATAAGTATTTTTTATCCCCAGCAATTTTTACTTTATGTTTCATGCATGAAAAAATTTGGGTAACAAAATTTCCCCAGCAAATATACTTCATGCTGGGATGTTTTTCTCGAAAAACATAACCAATTTATCGACAAAAGGCAAAAGCAAAAGATAACATCTCCGTTACATTTAAAAATACGTTTAAAAGGATTTGATTTTTTTAAAGTCTTTTCACACTTCGGGTAAAAACTATACAATGCCCCCCCCCCCCCCCCCTCTCCGGCCCACCCAGGGGACCGGGAAACCCCCGTCTTTAAAAACAGCACTCCATTTTCAAAAATTCTGTGCTAGGAATTCCCTTTTTCTATCCCCTCTTTTTTCTGCTTTTTTTCTTTTTTTTTCCCTGCACCTCCTTTTTTGAAATTTTCTGCCTTCTTGGTCCACTGTCTTGCCCCTTTTTTCCCGGGAAAGAATAAAATAATAAAAAAAAAAAAAATTTAAAAAATAATAAAAATAAATAATTTCATATGGACAATATCTTGAAAAAACAAATCAAAACGCTGAAAAAAATAGTTTTTCCCACTCCTTGTCTTTCTTTTGCAATATTGATTTGCACTCACACACATACACCCCACACACACACACACAACACACCCACACACCAACACACACACACACACACACACACAACACACACCAAAACACCACAACACACAACCCCCCGCGTAAACTCTCCCCCCCCTCTCTCTCCCACCCCCCTCCCCCCCCCCCCCCCCTCTCTTCCCCCCCACCCTCCTCCCCCCCCCCCCTCTCTCTCCCCCCCCTTTTTCTCCCCCCCCCCTCCCTCTCCCCCTCCCAACCCCCCCTTCTCTCTCACTCACACCTGACGGCCCGTCAGGCTATCAGACCGGGGGCTTACTGGAGGGCTTTACGAGATGGACACTTTCGAGCAGGAAAGTGGCGAGCGTACCGAGAACGCAGCCCTTCACCTGCAACTGCCGCTTTTGTGCGTTACCCCGGGGTGAAAAACATACGGGGGGCCTTTTTTCCCGCCTCCGGCCATTCCCTTTCTCATCTCTTTTCAGGTGGGGTTGGTGGGGGGGGGGGGGGGGGGGGGGGGGGGGGGGGGGGGGGGGGGGGGGGGGGGGGGGGGGGGGGGGGGGAGTAATGTGTGGTGTGTTTTGTGGGGGGGGGGGGGTGTGTTGGTGGTGTTTTGTGGGGGGGTGTATTGTTGTGTGTGTGGGGGGGGGGGTGTATGTGTGTGTGTGTGTGTTTTGGGTGTGTGGTGGGTGTGGGTGTGTGTGTGTGTGTGTGTGTGTGTTGTTGATGTGGTATGTGTGTGTTGTGTGTGGTTTTGGTGTGTGTGTGTGTGTGTGTGTTGTGGGTGTGTGTGAAGAAACAGTACGGGGCTGCCTGTTTCCTGCCCAGGGCCCAAAACCTCCATCTCTTGGGGCACATGTTTTGTATGTTGTGTGTGTTTAAATTTTTTTTATCTTTTTTATTTTATTTTTTTAATACGAGGGGTAATGGATAACATTATGGCTTTACAGGTAACATGTGGTGATGGGTGTGCAGGTAACGTGTGGGGCCAGGACTGTATGGGTGGGAAAAGCTGATGAGCCTTTTCCCAACAAAACAAGCTGGACACACTCCCACATGGTGGCAAAAGGCTCTGCTGTTCCATTTTTTTCTGGGTTGCACTTACTGTAGAAATACATCGTGTTTTTAATAAAATATTTCTTTTTTTTCTTTTTAAATTTTTTTATATCGAGGAAAAATGGAAAACATTCATGTGCTTTTTTTCATCCAGCCCCCTGTGTATGCAGTTTTGTAATTACATCTGTTCCTACCCAGCACACGATGGCCACTCTTTTGAAGAGCGGAAAGGATTTTTAAAGTGTGTGCAAATGTTTTTGCGTCGTTTGCACCGGGCCCGGTTTTAAAAATCTCACCGGGGCTTTTGGGGGGGAGTGGGGTCCGCACATAGTTAACTCAAAGGGGAAAAATCCCCCGACCGGGGAATCGGAAAACCGGTCTTCAAATTGCCCGCGCAATGTTTGACCCTAGGCTATCCCCTATTGTGTTGTGTTGTTTGTGTTTGTTTGTGTTGTTTGTGTTGTTTGTTAGGGGCCTTCTTTTTATTAGAAAAAGAAAAATGCACATAAAAATCTCAAAAACGTGTTATGTCCGACGCGTTAGGAAAACACCAGCAAACCCCCGTATAGCATACTTCACAAACAAAGGAAAAAGCGCTTGTATCACTGAAGCCAGCGGGATTACCTTCTGTAGAGTTACATGCATCATCACTGTGACCACCAATAAAGGGAGAGATTTTATTTATTTATTTATTTATTTTTTATTCTTTTATACGAGGGTAACAGAATAAGCAATCATTGCTTTTTTTCATCGGTTTCCCCTTGTATGCAATTTTTGTAAATATTGCATCTGTTTTCCCCCGGCACACGAGGCCTACTTTTTCAAAAGCGGAACAGGATTTTAAAGTGTGGGGGCAAGAAATTTTTTGCGGGGTTCGCACACGGGGTCTCGGTTATAGTCTCTCCGAAGGGCTTTTTGGGAAGTGGGGTCACACGATGTTAACTCCAGGGAGAGAGAGAGAGAGAGAGAGAGGAAAAGAGAGAGAGGGAGAGAGAGAGAGAGAAGAAAACTCGTTTCTTTAAAAAAAAATTTTTTAAAGTTTTTTAAAATTTTTTTTAACAATGTCATAAACTTAGGGCCATCCGGATTGCCATTGTAGGTAAGTCTACCACAAATTTATTACCCCTTGGACCCTCATTGGAAAAACTGGTGATCGCCGTATACTTACTAGCTTTTCTGAAAACGAATTTGACCACTTCAGTATTTGCCTCAACCACTCAGGGGACGGAAAGGCAGTTTAAGAAAAAAGCTATGTAATTATTCCTTTAAAAAAGAAACTTTTTTTTCTTTTTTATTTTTCTTTTCCGGGGTAGAGCCCGAGGTTCACCAGGGTGAGTTTTTGCGTAGCGACCGTTTTTTTTTTCCCCCCCGTTTTAAATAGATCAGGAGGATGTCCACACGAAAACCGGTGTAACATTAAAAAAAAATAGTCATCCGATCTTTCACCCAATGCCACTTTCCCCCGAAGAGCTAACAAAATTTTACCATAATTTTTATGTGCAAGATGTTCTGCGTGCGTTTTGCACACTTAACCTGAGTGTAAAACTCATCCCGAGGGCTTTTTTGGGGGGGAGCAGTACTGATGCTAAATTTGGTGGGGTTGGGGGGGGGGGAGGGGGGGGGGGGGGACCCCGGTTGGTTCCTCGAACCTGCACCCAGATTTCGAGCACAAGTCCTAACCACCAGGCTTTCCGCCCCCCAAAAAAAGAATGTGCACTATTTGATTAAAAAGTAACCCCCATCAAAACGAAATGTGCTTATAGCCATTACCCCCTGGGATTGGTTTATACTAACGCAATTTCCCCCTCCCCCCCTTTAAAAAACGTCAACATTCATTTTCAGAGTACCCAAAAACTTTTGATTCGCAAATTTCACAGCCCTGAAAATCTTTCGAAACGCAACGACTTTTTCCCCTCCCGGTCTGGGCCCCAAAGCCTCATCATTCTGGGGCAAATCCATGTTGGAGAAACCCAAAATGGCCGACCATCGCCGCCCCCCCCTCCCGCTTTTGACTTCAGCAACGGGTGGTTTCAGGTATAGTTTACTTTGTTAAACCCTTTGTCAAGCGCTACAATTTTATTTTTTTTTTTTATCCCACTTTATGTCACAGCAATTTCTCTGCTGAAATTGGGGCTGCTCTCTCTCCCTGGGGAGAGCGCGTCGCCACAATGCAGCGCCTCCCCCATTTTTTTTTTTGTCTTTAGGGATGGTGTCTAAACATGACACCTGGTGCATGCTGTTTTTTTATAATAATTTTGTCATCCCTCCACCGGCACCGAGGGCCTGTTTTCTCCAAAGGGGGAAAACGGGGGTTTTAATGTTGGCGCAAGATGTTCTGCGTGCGTTTGCACACTGGGCCTCAGTTTAAAATCCCCGAAAGACTTTGATTTCAGTTTGATTTTTTCGCAAACTGGAAAAAGGGCAGCTGGGTAAGAACCCAGAACCTCCGGTTTACTTTTTGGCAGGCGAACGCTTTAACCATCCTGCCACCTTCCTTCCCTTTCTAAAGGTTTCACACTCTGGTCAAATTCACTTAGGACTGGCATGTTCAGAATCAAGTGACCTCCTACAACTTATAAAAGATTGGGAAAGTCTATTGCCCCCCCCTTGGGGAGCGGGGGCAGTCAGTAAAATACACTCCACCTTCGGAAATTTTGTGCTAGAAATTCCCTCTTTTTCTGCCCTCTCTTTTTAATTTCTCCATGTTTTCCCTTTTCCCCTTTCCCATCACCATCCCTTTTTCCCATCTCTGCCACTTGGTCCTTTCTCCGCCTTTTTTCCCCCCGAAAATTGTAAAAACACATCGACGCTTTCCATTCGAAGTTGGGGTGCACTGGGTCTGACTTGTCAGGCGTTTAAAAGCAGCACAAAGCATTTTCGCTCCTAACAGACAGCAATTGTTGATGATGAACGTTCGAAGAAGAAGAAGCAAAAAAAGAAGAAGAAGAAAAGGAAGAAGAAGAAAAAGGAGGAGGAGGGGAGGAGGAGGAAAGGGGAGGAGGAGGGGAAGGGGGAGGAGGGGAGGAGGGGGAGGGGAAGGAGGGGGAGGAAAAGAAAAGGGGAAAGGGTTATAACTCAATCAATTCCAAAATTTTTACAAACAACCCCATGTTTACCAACCCGAGGGCCAATATTTGTTTTTCAGCTTTTCACTCTTTCGTTTTTTGGTATT
>JASPKP010008742.1:0-11201 GCA_030674155.1 Stramonita haemastoma
TAACACAATTTTTAGATTGAGGAGAATTTAAAAACCCCAAAATTTTTTTACACTCATTTTTTTAAAAGGTTTTCTACAATTCTTTTATTTTTTAGAAATAGATCTGTTAATTTTCCACTCACCAGATTTTTTCACTTTTTCTCCAAAAAGAGGGTTTTTTTTAAGAAATAAGTTGTTTTTGCATTAAGCTAAGTTTACTTGCTGGAAATTTTTTTTTTTGTTTGAAATCACTTGAAAAAAATGTTTTTTCATCTAGTCTCCTAAAAAGATTCTTCCATTCATTTTTCTCTGCTCAAAGAAAAACTCCCGCAGAGATTTTTTACCTTCTCTTAAAACTCAGAGATTTTTTGCTCTGCTTGTGTACTTTTCTTAAATTTTTAGGCAAAAAAACCCCTCAGATTTTTTTTTTTTTAAATTTACTTTCTCATTTGAAAAGAATTTTCATTTTTTCCCCTTTTAAAACAAAAAACCCGGAAACTTTTTAAAACCCCCTTTTTTTCAAGAAGGGAAAACCCCCCTTTTTTAAAAATTTTTTTCTCCGCCAAAATTTTTTTAAAAAATTTTTTTTTTTAAAAATTTTTAAATTCCCAAAATTTTTGGGGTTTAAAAATAAAATCTTTTCCCAAAAAAATTTTTTAAATTTTACTTTTTTTCCAAATTAAATTTTTTTCACCCCCTTCCAAGATTTTTTTTTTCTTTTTATTTTTTTCCAAAAAATTTTTTTTAATTTTACTCTTTCCCAAATATTTTTTACACTTTTATTTCCAAATTTTTTTTTTACACCCCCTTTTTTTCAAGATTTTTTTCAACCCCCCTCCTTCCAAGATTTTTTTTTCATCCCCCCTTTTTCCCAAAAATTTTTTTTTCACCCCACTTTTCCCCAAGGGATAACCCCTTTTTCAAAAATTTTTTTCCCCTGACTTTTTTAAAATCAAAAGGGGATTTTTTACGCCCCTTTTTTTTTTTCACTGGGGTTTAAAAAAAAAAAAATTTAAGGGAAATTTCCCCTTTTACTAAAACCCCAAAGAGGGTTTTTTTTACGGGGCCCATTTCTTGAGGAAAAGGGGGTTTTAAAAGGGAAATTTTTTTCATTTTTCCCCAAAATTTTTTTTTGAGGAAAAGCTTGCAGGATTTTTTACAATACCCCAAGGTTTTTTTTTAAAAATTTAAAATCCCCCTTTTTTTCCCCCCCCAAAGAAAGGGGAAAAGGAGAGTCTGCAAAACCCCTAATCCAAAAATCTGTTTCTCTTCTTTTGTCCCCCCTTTTGGAACAAAAATATTTTTAAAAAAAATTTTTTTAAAAAACCCAAAAAAGAAAGGGTGTTTACATGCTTTTGGGGAGTTTTTTTTTTTTAAAAAAGTAAATTTAAAATTTTTTCCCCCCCAAAAGGTTAAAAAATTTTTACAGGGGAAATTTTAAATTTTACTGATTTTTTTCTCCCCTTTAAAAAGTAATAATTTTTTTCTTTTTTCGCTCTTAAAAAAAAGGGAATTTTTTAGGGGTCACTTTATTTTTTCCAATTTTAAGGCAAAGTGGAATCAATTTTTTAAAAATTTTTTTTTTTCGAAATTTTTTCTTAAAAAAAGGCGAAAAATTTAAAGTGGAAGAGGGGTTTCACACTCTTTTTTAAACACTCTTTTGGCAAAACTGACGGGAAAGGGGTTTTTTGCACTCCCTTTTACACCCATGACGAACTAAACTGAAAAAAGGGTTTTTAACACCCCCCTTTTTTACAAAAATAAAAAAAATTTTACACTAACTGGGAACTATGAATGTGCACCCCACATTTTCTCCCTAAAAAAAACCCAAGGGGAAACAGGGAAGATACCTGCATACAAAATTTAAAAAAGGATAGGTTTACCATAAAAAAAAACCCCAAAAGGATTTTTCCTGCGGTTCTTTAAAATTTAAATTTTACTAATTTTTTTTTTTTTACGGGGTTTTATATTTTTAAAGTTTTTTTCCCCATTTAAAAATAATTAAAAATTTTAAATCCCCTTCCTTTTCAACTTTTTTCGAGTTTTCGATTACACTTTCTTTTAAAAATCTTTTTTTTTAAAAAATTGTTTAAGAAAAAGATTCAACAGTATTGCCCTATAAAAGGGTTTCTTTCACACCCCACACACACACACACCACACACACACACAAAACACACACACACACACACACACACAAGCCTTGTATGAAATGAAAAGATCCAGAATCTAAAAAGCAATGATGCTATAGAAAAAAAAAATCCCCTCAGCACAAACACCCAACACACACACACAACCACACAAAAACCCGGAAAGCAAAATACCACGGGGACTCAAACCCAAACCCAAAGCATAAACTGAAGCCCCCCCAAACCAAACCCCCTTTCCCGGGTTCCACACACAAACCCCTTTGCCTGCATTTAATAAACGGGGAAGGTGGTCAGTCACCCTTTGGTCTTTGAAATTCAGAGGGCCCCCCGTAAAAGGTGGGCCCCTTCAGCTCCAGCGGGTACTTCCCCTTTTTAATTATTTTTAGTGTGGTGATAAAGATGGCTGCCAACTAAAAACCGGGGGGGGGCCCAAGCCCAAAGAAATGAACCACAGGGGGAAACGAAAAAAAAAAAAAACCCAAGACCAGGGGCTGGCCATAAAAGGAAACCCACCACGAAGGAAACCCCTTTAAAAAACCTAAATTTTTTAAGTGTGTGAAATTTTTAAAAAACCAAACAAAACACACTTAAAAACTGAAAACAAAACACATTTAAAAAAAACGACACAAAAACACAAACCTTAAAAAACCCTTAAAACGAAAAAAACAAAATTTAAAAAACCAAAACAAACAAAAAAAAAAAAAATTAAAAACACAAAAACACAAAAAACCACACTTTAAAAAAACACACACAAAACACATTTAAAAAACTGACAAAAAAACACACTTAAAAAACAACACAAAACAAACTTAAAACAAAAAAACATCAAAAAAACCCAAAAACCACTTAAAAACCAAAAAAAAAAAAACTTAAAAAAACCCCAAAACACACTTAAAAAAACACACAAAAACCCATTTAAAAAAAACACAAAAAAACCCCATTTAAAAACAACACAAAAACACATTTAAAAAACCTAAAAAAACACCACTTAAAAAAAAAAACCCCCCAAAACACACTTAAAAAACCAAAAAACAAAAAAACCAAAAAAAACACATTTAAAAACCAGAAAAAAACCCACATTTAAAAAAAAACAAAAACACACAAAACCCAAAAAAACCTTAAAAAAAGAAACTTAAAACCCAAAACATTTTTAAAAAACAGACCCAAAACATTAAAAAACGAAAAAAACCCAAAAAAAATTTTTGAAAAAAAAAAAGAACAAAAACATTTAAAAACGGAACAAAACACATTTTGAAAAACCCTTAAAACCAAAAAAAAAAACGAAAAACCTAAAAAAAACACACTAAAAAAACCTTTAAACAAAACAGTTTTTTGGGCCCACCAAACAATCATCACATTTCAAGGGGTAGACAAGAAGCAGAAAAAGAAGACACGATCAAGAGTGGACGGGCCCTTTCTTGGGTGAGGGCGATTCCCTAGGGAAAGGGCGGGCGGGGGGGGAGAAACCTGAGGAGTGGGGAAAAGCGGGTTAAAAACAATTCAGTGGTCCCCCCAGGGTCCCCCGGGGACCAGGGACGGGTTTTGAAGGTGTAAATAATCTTCATCCCAAAAAGATGGTACCAGGCACAAAAAATTTTTTAACAACTTTTGTTTTTTAATACGAGTTTTTATATTTATTCCCAAACATCGACTAAGGTGTCTGCTGCTACACAAAGAAAATCATAATGATGATGAAACTTTTACTACTTCTAAAAATTTCTACTCTCCCTTTTCGCTTCTCTTTTTCTACAAATTTAAACTACAAAACAAAAACTAACTACTACATACTACTAACAATACAATACTACTACTACTCTGCTGCTGCGCTGCGATGCTGCTGCTGCGGGTTTTTGTTGCTGTGCTACTATTTAAACTGCGCTTTCTTGCTGCGGGTTTTTCCCTGTGCGCTACTACGGCTATTTCTACTACTACCCCCCCTACTCCCAACAGTTGCTATTTATGTACTACTTAAAAATTTAATAATAATAAAAAAAAATAAAATAATAAAATAATTAATATAAAATAAAAAAAAAAATAAAAAAATAATAAAAAAAAATATTAATAATTTTAAAAATAATAATAAAAATTTAAATTAATGGTGATGAAAAGAT
This sequence comes from Stramonita haemastoma, assembly GCA_030674155.1. NCBI lineage: Eukaryota > Metazoa > Mollusca > Gastropoda > Neogastropoda > Muricidae > Stramonita > Stramonita haemastoma. Next base: position 4,239 of record JASPKP010008742.1, read on the forward strand.
GATGATGAGATATGATGTGATGAGATGATGTTTATAATTTTAATAATAATAATAATAATAAAAATAAAAATTAAAAATTTAAAAAATAAAAGTTTTTAAAAATAAAGATAAAGATGATGATGAATGAATAATGATGTTGATTTTTAAAATAATAATAATAAAAAAATAATAAAATTTTAAAATAATAATAAATAAAAATTAATTTTAATTTAAATGATGATGATGTTTGATGATAAAGATGATGAAAGGGAGGGATAAAGATAAAAAGATGTAAAAATAAAAAAAAAAAATAAAAAAAGGGTTTAAAAAAAAAAGGTTTAAAAAGGGGGCCCCCATAACCTTTTCGGTCGTAGGAAGCGAGGAAATCAGAGACCTCAGCTTTTCCAGGGCCCCAACATATTGAGGACGGCGCCTCTCCTCTCCCTCACGGTTTTTACCTCCAATGACCCTTCTCCATTTTGGGGGGGCTCTTCTCCAAACGCCCAACTTTTCCCCATTCCTTTAAACCCCTCTCTCCCCTTCCTCTCTTTGGGAAAAAAGTCTCTCCCTCTTCCCCCCCCCCCCACCCCCCCCCCCCCCCTCTTTAAATTTTGTTCTTTTCTCCTTCCTTCCCTCTTTTTCTCCCCCTCCCCTCTCTCTTTATCTCTCTCCCCTTTTTCTCTCTTTCTTCCTTCCTCTCTCTCTTCTCTCTCTCTTTAAGGGGGGCGGGAAAAACTAGTGGGTCAAAAATTGCGCTGGCAATTTGAAGACCCGGGGTTTAGACCTGGGGGGAAATTTTTTCCCCCTGGAGTTAAAAATCAGTGCTGACCCCCACCTTTTCCCCAAAAATCCTTGGGGTTTAGACTTTAAAAAGAGGCCCCGTGTGCCCAAAGCACGCAGAACATCTTGCGCACACGTTTTTAAAACCTGTTCCGCTTTTCGTAAAAGTAGGCCATGTGTGCCGGGGGAACAGGTTACAAAAATTTACAAAAATGCTTTCACACGGGGGCCGGGGTGTTTTAAAAAAAACTTTATTGCTTATTCTGTTAAAACCTCCCTATAAAAAAAAGAATAAATTTAAAAACTCCTCTCTCCCCTCCTCTCCCTCTCCTCCCTCTCCCTCTCTCCTCTCTCTATCTCTTCTTCTCTCCCTCTCTCCTCCTCTCTTCCTCTCTCTCTCTTTTTCGTTCCTTTAACCCGTAGGGGTTTCCCAGTGCCTATTCTTCTTTCCCGTCTTTCCTTTTTCAAGAGGTCTCCTGCTGGCCGTAAACGACACATTTTGGACCCCCGCCCGCCCATTTTATTGTACAAGCCCTGCGGGGGAATTTTACCCGTTTTCCATAACCCTCTGAATGCTGACAAAATAGGAAACTTTTAAAATGATATTTTATTTTGCTTTTGTATACCACGTTTTGGGAAAACAAGCATGCATCATGCTACATGCATACAAACATACAAAACATACCCCAAACCCTCCAATCCTTTTATAAACAAAATACTTTTTACCTACATTATTACCCAAAACCTAAATGGAAAAATTTCACCCACCTGTCCCCCTCACACACTAAAAAATACACCATATGTGGGAAAAGCCCGGTGGTTAGAGTGTTGCGATCTGACAGCCCCGGGTTTAAACCTCCACCCAGACACTCATTTCAAGGGGTTTTTCCCCCCCATATTTACCCCATTTCCAAATCCCCCTCCCCCGAAAGACCCTTTAAAATGAGAAATGTAAAAACCCAGAACCCTGTGTGCAATCACAAGCAAAACAAAATCTTGTAACAAAAATCCTGTTCCCCCCCTTTCCGGGGTGATTTAAAACCCTTATGTTTGTGGGAGCAATTACAATTTTTTAAAACCCCAGGGGTGGGCGTAAAAAAAAAACACCGGGGAGGACTTATTTCCCTTTTCCCCCGAAAAAAAAAAAGAAACAAAACACACACACACACTCCAAAACTAAAACACCCCACACCCACACCACACACACACAACACATGCACGCACGCACGCACGCCCACACACCACACAACATAACACGTACACACACACACACACACAACACACACACCCAAAACCACACCACACAAAAAACCACACACACACACCCCCAGGAAACAATAAAACAATATTTTCGATGGGACCGAGTCCAATGCTAATTTCTCAAAAAGGTCTTATTATCAATATCAGGGAAAGAAATTTAAAATAATTGCAAAAATTTTAAAAAAAAAACCAAAAAAAAAAACAAAAAAATAAAAATTATAATTAAACAAAACAAACAAAAAAAATTACTTTTGAAAATTTTATGCCATTAAATAAATCAAACAACAACAACCCAAAAAAAATTTTTATATTAAGCAAAAAAAAACAAACAAATTAGGGAGAATTAAAATGCCATGAAAACTTTCTGTCCATATGCTCGGGAACCTTAAGGATGCAGAAGATCAAATTTTTTCAGCTCGGGCATTTGGGGTTTCCCAAATTGTCAGATCTTTTTTTGCCAAAGGGAAAAAAAAGCAGAAAAAATGGCCCATACTTGGATTTGATAAAAACGTGAAGTTGGGCTTCCTTTTAAAGGGAAATCAAAAAATCATAGGTCAACGAAATTATAAAGTTGTGAAAATAGTAACCAAAATGTCACTAACCCAAAACAAAATATAATAAAAAAAACTGATTTTTTTAAAAATTCTTTGGGCTTGTTTTTAAAAATAAAAAAAGGTTTTTGTTTTTAAAAAAAATTTTTTTTTGGTAATGCCCCATGTTGTGTTAAACCCAGGAAAAGTTTGCCTCAAGCCCAAAGTTATTTTAGTTGCCTTTTTAAACCCCTTTAAAAAAAATCTTTTTATTTTTTGTTCCCCTTTTTTCAAAGAGTGAAGCCAAAAATTTCCTGCTTGAAAAACCCCACATGAAAACCAACATTTTTCATCTGGTGTTTGTTTGCAACAAAAATTGTAGCCAGGGGTGGGGGATTAGTAACCCCCGGGGGGGTAGATTACGTTTTGAGACTTAGCGCGACGGGGGTTACCTCCCATAAAAGTGGGTATGCCCTGTGTGTGGTGCCTTTCGGCGGGGTGTGTTTTGGCATTTTGTGTGGCATGTTTGTGTGTGTGTGGGGTGTGGTGTGTGGTGTGTGTGTGTGGTGGGGTTGTGGGTGTGTGTGTAAGAAAATTTTTTTTAATTAAAATTGTTTTTTTAAAAATAGATGTATGTGCTAGACTTACGCGACCGGAGGGTTGATTTAAAAATATTCCCAATTGGGGAAACTTGTCGGGTGCTTTATTACTTTTTTTTGACTCACCCAGTAAATTTTGAGGGGCACTTTTTTATTTTTAATAGGTAAAAATTAAGTTAGAAAAATTTGTTCCCCCTTTATAAATTTTGGGCTTTTATCCATTTCCTTAGTCGTCTTCATCCCTGCCCTTTTGGTTTTTCACCTGAAAGGGAAAAGCTGATTATTTATTATTTTTATTTTTTTTTTATATCGGAAAGGGTAACAGAATAAGCAATCAAAGTGCTTTTTTTTCCAAAACCGGGCTCCGTGTGTATGCGTTTTGTAAATATTGTCATCTGTTCCCACCGGGACACGATGGGCCCACCCTTTTCGAAAAGCGGGGAACAGGATTTTAAAGTGTGCGCCGATGTTCTGCGTTTCGTTGGGGCCCCACGGGGGCCCCGGTTTAAAATCTCCCCCGAAGGGCTTTTGGGGAATTTGGAAGGGCATGCAAGTTTTAACCCCCAGGGGAAAAATCTCCTCGAACCGGGGCCGGAACCCCGGGGGGTCAAATTGGGCCCGCGCAATGTTCTGACCACAAAGGGTATCCGTTTCCCCCAAAAAGGTAACGGAAAATAAAAGAAGAAACCCGGGCCCGTACCGTCTTTTCCCCCGGTTTTTTTGTTGCCAGTTGGTTTAAAATTTTTGCTTAAGAATTGAGAAAATTTTATATATATAATATATATTTTATATATTTTTTAAAATAAATTTAATTATTAAGAAATTAAAATTTTTGGGGTTTTTTTGGGGGGGTGTGGTGGTTTTTTTTCGTTTTGTTTTGTTTTTTTTGGGGGAAAAAACCCTTTCAAAAATTCCTTTGGGAATTTTTTGACCACCCGGGGGTTTTCCTTTTTAGGGTTTTTGGTTGTGTGGTTTGTTTGGGTGGTTTGGGGGGGGGTGTTTGGGGAAAACTTAAATTAAATTCCTTTCCCTTTTTGGAGGGCCTGGGGGGGCAAGAAGATTTTTTACTTAAAAAGTTTTTAAAAGGGACCGGGTGGAAAAAAAAGCACCGGGTTTGCCCTTTTTTTCCTGTTGACCCCCCGGGTTCAGCCCGGGGTCGAGGATTTTTTCTCCTGGATTAAAACAGTGCTGATCCACTCCCCCCAAAAAACCTTCGGGTGAGACTTTAAACGAGGCCCCGGTGCCAACCACGAGAAATCTTGCGCACCGTTAAACCTGTTCCCTTTTCTAAGAGTGGCCCATCGTGTCCGGTGGGAAAAAATGACAATTTTAAAAAAAAGCTAACACGGAGACCGGATAAAAAAAAAAGCACATGATTGTTTTTTGTTACCCGATAAAAGAATAAAAAAAAAAATAAAAAAAAAATAGTTCCCCGTACGGTAAGAAAAAAAGGCGGGGGATAAAGACGCCCTTTGGGATGGATAAAGACAAGGATGAAGACGAAAGTACAAAAACTTAACTTCCCATTTAAAAATACAAATTCTAAAAATTTACTGGTGAGTCGAAATAGTATAAAGCAGCGACAAGATTGCATGGATATTATCAATCAACCCTCTGTCGCGCAAAGTCTGCACACACTCTGAAAAACAAACAATGTTATTAACAAAATTCTTACACAAAACACACCCACCCACAAAACAACACCCCAACCCACCACCCACACACAACACAATGCACACCCATGCAAACCACGCGCAGCACGCCAACCATGCATCACACATAGGGGAGGTAATCCCGTCGCGTAAGTTCACACGCTAATCTACCGACCGGTACTAATCTCCCACACCGGGCTACTGTTTGATTTCAAACAAACACCGATGAAAATGTTTGGGGCTTCATGTGTGTTTTCAAGCAGGGAAAATTGGCTTCACTCTTTTCAAAGAAGGGGAAAAAAAAATATAAAGATTATTTTTTGCGGTGAAAAGGCAACTAAAAAAAAACAGGGGGTTTGGGAAACACCTAGGTAAAAAACTGCCATAAACCAAAATATTGTTAACGAAGTCCTTTTTTTTTTACTTAAAACAAGTCCAAGAATTTTTAAAAAACAGTTTTTTATTTATCTTTTGATTTGTTATGACATGTTGGTTCATGTCACAACTTTATAAATTTTTTGGGCCCATGAGTTTGATTTCCAACATGGAAGACCACTTTCCCTTTTTTTCGATCCAAGTATGGGCCCTTTTTTTCTTCTTTTACGTTGGGTCAAATGATCTACATGTTGGGGTAACCCAAAGACTGAGCTGTTTAAATTGATCTTCTGCATCCTTAAATCCTCGGCTAGACAAAAAGATTTCAGGGCAAATAATTCTACTAATTTGTTTTTTTGTTTGTTAAATATAAAAATTTTTTTTTGTTTTTGTTTTTTGATTATTTAATGGATATAATTCTAGTAATTTGTTTGTTTGTTTGTTTAATATTAATTAATTTTTTGTTGTTTTTTTTGGATTTTTTTTTTTTTTAATATACTTTATTTCTCTTTCCCTGATATTGATAAAAACCCCTTTTTTGAGAATTAGCATTGGACTCGTCCATCAAAAATTTTGCTTTGTTCCTTGTGTTGGGTGTGTGGTGTGTGGGTTTTTGTGTGTGGGGTGTGTGTTTTTGTTGTGTGTGTGTGTTTATCGTGTGTGTGTTTTGGGGGCGTGCGTGCGTGCGTGCTTTGCATGTGTTTGTGTGTGTGTGTGTTTTGTGTGTGTGTGTGTGTGGTGTGTGTGTGGGGTGTTTCTTTTCTTTCGGGTAAGGAATAGTATCAGTGCTTTTTTTTTTTAGTCCAGTCCCGGGGTTTTGAAAAATGTCCATCTCTCCCCCCACTAACGGTTACTCTCGAAAGGCGGAAAGGGGTTTTTATGTGCACAGAATTTTTTTTTTGATGTGATTGCAAACGTTTCTTTTTACAGTTCTTTGAAGGTTTTTTCAGGGGAGTGGAGGGGGGCATGATGTAAACATGGGGGGAAAAACCCCCTTGAATGAGGTCTGGGTGGGGTTTTTGAACCCAGGCTGAAGATCGAAAACACTCAAACCACCAGGCTGTCCACTATGCGGTTTTTTTAGTGGTAGGGGGACAGGGGGGTGAAATTTCCCATTTGTATTTTTAATAAGTAGGTAAAATGTTGTGGTATAGATGGATGGGTGATGTGTATTAAAGTATGTTTGTATTAATGTATGCATGCTGTTGAATTTTTCCATCGGGTATAACATGCGAAGATCAATATGTGTTAAAGATCCCCTGATTTTTGTCAATTCAGAGGGTTTGGAAACGGTAATACCCCGCAGGGAGCTTGTCATAAATGGGGTGCTGTGGTCCAAAATGTGTCGCCACGGCCGCGAGACCCCTTGAAAAAAGGGAAAAAACAGGAAAGCTAGGCATAGGCACCCCATGGGAAAGGAACCCGAGAGAGAGAGAGAGAGAGAGGAGGGGAGAGAGAGAGAGAGAGGAGGGAGAGGGGAAGGAGGAGAAAGAGGATTTTAAAACTTTTTTTTTTTTCGAGGATAAAAAATAGCTAAGGTTTTATCAACCGTCCCCCGGTGAGAGGAAAAGACCGTTAGAGAGGCCCAACGAAAACGGACGGGATTAAAAAGGGGGAAGAGGGTGGCGAAGGGCCCGGTTTAAAGAGGGATTTTGGGGGAGAGGGGTCGATGAGAAAAAGGGGGGGAAAAATTTTTGAGGAGGGGGTTCCAAATTGGAGGAAGTTTTTAAAAGGAGTTGAAAAGGGAGGAAGAGGGGGAGAGGGAGAGAGGGGAGGGGAAGAGGGAGG
>JASPKP010000874.1:5000-12500 GCA_030674155.1 Stramonita haemastoma
GGTTTGCTTAACAAGGATAATTAGCTATGTTTGTCATAAATATAATACATTGCTTAAAATAAATGCATGATTTACAGTCCGTATCCATTCTCTCCCTCTTCCACCCACCCATCCATAATTATGCGTGTACACACACACACACACACACACACACACACACACACACACACACACACACACACACACACACACACACACACACACACAACAGCGATACATACTTGACTAAGATCTATGTCCATTTCTAATACTGCAATACAAAAAGAACAAACAAACAAACAAACTGAAAAATAAATCTTTTCAAAGAAAAATCTGTACAAACCATGGTACCAACTCCCCAACCCACCCCAACCCTCAAAATATAGAGCCGACACCCTGAATATGCACATTCATGCCAATAACTAAGTATAGCACCATGCTAACTTACTTCATCTATAGGCAAGTTCATGATTCAGAGCTTTTTTTTTTGCACTGTAAGGCTGTAACTGTGTGTGTTGTAAATCATTCACATCCATGCCAATAACTAAGTATAGCACCATGCTAACTTCATCTACAGTCAGGTTTATGATTCAGAGCCCTTTTTCTTTTGTGCACTGTAAGGCTGTAACTGTGTGTGCTGTACATCATTCACATCCTGCACACTTCGTTGTCAGCATCACTGATCGTGTCAGGAGGCTCACAGCACCTTCATTAATTAAAGGGTTTGGCTTTTTTTCATTTCAGCATAAGCCACTATGGATGTTCTGAAACTGAAGCATGTGGAGTCATCTGCTCTTTCATACCAGCACAAGCATTCATGGATCGTGGTTTGTATGTAACTCGTAGCTTTCAGAACTGTTGTGCTCGTTTATTTCCAACATAAGTAGCTGTGGATATTTTTTTTCTGAAACTCTGAGCTCTTGAAGGCAATGTTTTTTTTTGTTCAGGCAAGGTTTCATGCATTGTGTTATGAAACTCACACCACTTGGAGGCGTCACTTTAAAAAAAAAAATTTCAACATAAACATCCATCGGTCTTGCTCTGAAATTCAACAGAAGCATCCATTGGTCATGCTCTGAAACTCACAGTGTTTGGAGGTGTCCCATTCTTTCACTTGAGCATAAGCATCCATGGACCATGCTTTTGCCCTGCATGCACTCTCCACACTAGGTCTTGCCAGACTTTTTTAAGATCAACATGAACACCAAGGGATCATGTTTGGAAACTCAGCATTCGGAGGTCCTAGGTGTTTTACGTCCCCCCTAATGATTAGGAACCACAGACATTGTTTTGAAACTCATAGCATAGAAGGTGTGCTTTTTCACATCAAAGTAATTGTGCATCCATGAAACAGATTTTGCACCTTACAGCATAGGGAGGCATTCATTGCACTCTTTCCTTTCAGCACATGCATCCGCAAAACATGTTTGGAGACCATAACATTCGGACATACTCCTCACGCTCTTCATGCCAGCTCAAGCATTTAAAGATGACGTTTTAAAATGCGTAGCGTTTTGATGTGTCTCTCTCGATTATTGCAACATAAGCATTGGATATTTTTTATTCTGAAACTCCTAGAAATTGGACGGGTTTCATTCTTTATTTGAACATAAGCATCCACGGATGATGTGTAGAAACGGATAGCATTTGCCGGTGCATTGCCCATTCATTTCAACATAATCATCCAAGGTCTATAGTTTTGAAACTCAGGATTCTGAAATAGTGATTCTTTCACATCAACAGAGGCATCGCAGCGTCATGTTTAGCAACTGACAACACTTGCAGATCTTGCACTCTTTCATTTTAACATAAGCATCTGAGGATCCTGTTTTTAAACGCATTGCATTCAGAGGCCCCGTGCTCTTTCATTTAAAAAAAACATCCACGAATTAGGTTCTGAGACTTACAGCACTTAAAAGGTGCATCCCGCACTCTTTCACTTCAACACAGGCATTGAAGGATTAAGCTTTGAGACTCAGAGTATTTGAAGGTGTCATATGAAACCCATAGCATAAGAAAGTGTCACACTCATTTCAACATACCAGTTCATAGATTCATGGATCATGTTTTGAAACTCATAGCATTAGGAAGTGTTGCACTCATTCCAACATACCAGTTCATGGATTCATGGATCATGATTTGAAACTCATAGCATTCGGAATTGTCACACTCTTCCATTTCACTGTAAGCATCCATGGATCTTGGTTAGAGACTCAAAGCATTCAAGAGCAGATTGGCTCTTTCCTAAGCATAATTATGCAATCAAAGATGACACACTTGTCCACACCAACGTGAGCCTCCACAGATCACGGTCTGAACGTCGCAACGTTCGCAGGTGTCAAATCTTTCATGTCAACATAAACATCTACTACACACCATGTTCTGACATTCATAGATGTTGGCGGTGTTGCTCACATTCACTTCATCAGATGTGTCCATGGACCGTGTTTTGACACTCACAGCACTTGAAGGCTTTGCTGCACTTGTTCATATCAGCATAAAGTATTCATGGCCTATGGATACGGGTTTGAAACTCACAGCACTTAACTTGCAGGTGTTGTGTTCTTTCGTATTTATCAGTTCAAGTGCTCTTTCATGGCAGGGCAGAAAGCGACAGGTATGTACAACATACGTGGGCTTTTCACCTGCCGGTTTGTTTATTCAAAATGGTAACTGGCGAAGTTGAAGCTTATTCTGGCACTCTGAGCAATCCATGCATCTCAGTGTGGACAAAAAAATTATTTAATACAAAGGAATCGTTTCATAAAATATCAAATATATAATGTGTATAACAGATGTACATAAATCAATCAAGAATAAGATTTAATGAATCAACAAACCAGTATCAAAACCAAAGCAAACCAAAAAAGCTAAAAATATAAATGAAAGAAGATATATATTTTTAGAAAAAGGAAGAGTAAATAAATAAAGGGATGAATATGCAAACAACTAAATATATAATAAAAAGAATAAAGAAACAGACCTGTGGTATTTCACATCACCATATCCCCCCCAAATGGATAAAAACTGCAGAGTTAGCTTAGACAGACAAATAAAAGCAAACTGTAGATGTCCAACACACTGACTGATTGAACGGGGGATGGGATAGCCCAGTGGTCAGAACACTGTGCTCGCAATTTGACGACCCGGGTTCGATTCCCGCTCGAGGGTATTTTTCCCCTGGAGTTAACATCAGTGCTGACTCCGCTCTCCCCAAAAGTTCTTCGGATGAGACTATAAACCTAGGCCTCATGTGCGAACTCACGCAGAACAACTTGTGCACACATTAAATCATGTTCCGCTTTTTGTAGGAGTAGCCCATTGTGCGCCAGTGGGAACAGATGACATGATATTAAAACTGCACACATGGGGACTGGATGTAAAAAAAGGCACATGAGTGCTTATTCCATTATCCTCGATATAAAAGAATAAATAAATAAATAAATAAATAAATAAATAAATAAATAAATAAATGCCCCAAACATTGCCTTTTTTCACATTATAACAGGCTGACTGAGATTATCTTGTGGCTTTGAACACATGAATATGTCACAAAAAATAACAAAGAGAGTAAGATAGGTATGAAAAAGGAAAGAAAATGGAAAAATGATTATGAAAATATCAATCACTGAATTTCTGATTAGGATGAAAAAGTGGCACTCTTGTTTCACTGTATCCCAGTGTTTGGATTGTATTCAGATTATCATATAGTCATCTTTGTTGTTCTTTGCGGGTAAAAAGCGAACAAATGAATAGTGTTTTTTTCTTTAAAACCCACTCAAAATGTTTCTTTTTTGTGGTTAGCAGTCCATTGGGTATTATCAACGAAAAACAACAACCACCCCCCAAAAAAAAACAACAACAAAACAACCCCAAACAAACCCCAAACCAAAAGAAATCAAGGTAAAACGGTAAAGGTGTCCCATAACCTATGTTGTCGTTGGGGAGTGAGATGTCAGAGACCTCAGCTTCTCCAGGGGCCAGCATATTGAGGGCGGCGCCTATCTTCTCTCCCTCGCTGCTTTACCTTCCCGAACCCTAAGAGGGCAGGTACCCATTTACAGCTGTTCAAAAAAAAAAAAAAAACCAACAGCAAAAAACCGAGTCATTTAATGTCTTTGTTTTCAGTCTTTCTCTTATTTGTTTTCTGTTTGTTTGTCTCAAAGAGACTCTTTTTTTCTCTCACATGTTTGAGAAATGAATGAATAAATAAATAAATATGTATATGCACGAATGGACATGTGCTCAAAAGATTCACATCATTGTCACTTAAATGTTCCATGCTTAAGTTTCTTCAAGCACACTTTCCTCTTTTGTTTTGGTGTGTTTTGTTGAGTTTTGCAGTCAGTACCAACAGCTCTAAAGTAAAAACAACAAAAACTAATAAACAGAGAACACTTTGCGAGTTTCCCTCCCTCCCATGGGACACTACTCTTGGCTGCTGGTGCTGATGGTGTCTGGGGACGGTTGCCTCCCCTGCTGCCGGTTGGATCGGAAAAAGAAGCACTTGATGGCACTGTAGGCCCTGGAGCAGTAATCTCCCCTGGCCTGTAAATCCACTTCCTGAGGGGAGGTCACTCCACTGCCGCTACTGCTGCAGCCGGAAGTGGCGGTGGTGGCGGGGTTATCGGGGTCGGCAGGGGGCGCCACCAGGGCTCTGCGGGCCTGGATGGATCCCAGCTTCATGCAGAGCCAGTCCAGGGCAGGGTACAGGCCCTCCCCCGTCACTGCACTGACCGGCAAGATGTCTGCAACAGGCACATGGCTGGGATAAGGTACTGGTCACTTGTTTGATTAAGGGTAGACACAGGTCCAATAGTGCCGAAAATCATGTTTTCTTTAGAATAAAAAAATGCTGGATACATTTATGAAAGTTTCCCTGTGTGAATTTAAAGAATTCAGGGTGCATATTCTGGGTGATCTCCAGAGTGTTTAAGCTTGGGAACGCACAGCAACATCAACAATGACAACTGTACTGTACTGAATTTTACGATGTGCTTTGATTTGTATTGTTTTTTTGCAAGATATAGCGCTATATAATAATGATAATAATAATACATGGAATTTATATAGCGCTATATCTTGTAAAAACAAATCAAAGCGCTTGCACTCGACCCTCACAACAAACAACCAATGACAATAAATAATTCTAGCAAAATCGAAAGCACACACGCTCGCGCGCGCACGCGCACACACACACACACACACACACACACACACACACACACACACACACACACACACACACACACACACACACACCTATAGAGGTTATACATTTTGACAGGGTGAATGGAATTTCAAATTCCATGTATTAATATTTTCTTCTTCTTCTTCTTCTTCTTCTTCTTCTTCTTCTTCTTCTTCTTCTTCTTACAATTTTCTTACAAAATGGCTAATTCGGGGAGTTTCAATATATAAAGTGTCTAAACAGACACAGAGAGAGTTTCTTTCTGGTAAGACTATTTCTCCGGACAGAAAACAGGCCATTTATACGTTGGAAGAGGAATAAAGGGTAGAAAAAAAGGTAAAAGTGTCCCAAAACCTATGTGGTTGTAGAGGAGCGAGGCATCAGAGACCTCGGCTTCCCTAGGGCCTAGCATATTGAGGGCGGCACTCATCTCCTCTCCTTCGCTGCTGTACCTTCCCTGAACTTAAAGAGGGCAGGTACCCATTGACAGCTATGTGAATTATTGGGGGACTGTACTGAAGCCAAGACGCACAAACGGTCACCCTTCCAATTGGTAACCACGCTCGATGCTGCTTAACCTTAGCTTGGGGAAAGCGAGTGCTCTGACCACTGAGCTATCCTGCCCCCTGAAAGAGGAATATGAAAGATACCATATCAGCCTCCTTTACTCCCCAAGGACGGTTCTAAGGACTGTAGAATTTCTATTCTCGGAGCCCCAAGAGGTGTTAAGTTTGCTGGTGAAAAGTCGAAAGTTCTTATGACAGCGGTTCTCTTTGATGTCTTACGCTCTCTGCCTCACGAAACTTCTTACCTTTTGGTTGTCTTTTTTTTGGTCCCTATGTTTATCCTTTTAGTTTTGTTTTTGTTAAAAACAGACTAAGGCGGTGTTTCTGGTGGTGGGATAATAATACAAAAAAGTGGCCCTATCCCTAAAAATCTGGACTCCGTGGCTTGTGTGCAGTATAAGAGAGAGAGAGAGAGAGAGAAGAGAGAGAGAGAGAGAGAGAGAGAGAGAGAGAGAGAGAGAGAGAGAGAGAGAGAGAGAGAGAGAGAGAGAGAGAGAGACAGACAGACAGACAGACAGACAGACAGACAGACAGACAGACAGACAGACAGACAGACAGACAGACACAGACACAGACAGACAGACAGACAGACAGAGACACAGACAGACAGACAGACAGACAGACAGAGACAGAGACAGACAGACAGACAGACAGGGACATGGACAAACAGACACAGACAGACAGACAATTTGATATCACTTCGAGAGAACAGACGTTAAACTGAAGAAGAAGACAGACAAATAAAGGAAGGTACGATTCACAAAGTACCACCTATAAAAAACAAATATTCCTCCACGTCCACAAAAAGAAAAAAAAAAAAAAACATAATCACAGCACATCATCACATCCAACCCCTTCCCTAAAACACCCCCCCCCCCCCCCACACACACACATACACACTTCTCGTGCCCACACCTACTCCTCCTAACAACCCCTTCATCACCACCACCACCACCACCACCACCAATTTTGCCAACCTAATCTCTGCCAACACAACACAGCAGTCAGTGCTCCCCACTTTCAGCTGCTCTCAGCTGCTAATTATTCCACCCCATCCCATCCCATCCCATCCAGCCCAGTTGGGGCCATCTGGTGCTAATTAGGGCAGGAACTGACCACTCTTGGACTTGTATTGGTAAAAAGAGGGGATGTGCTTAATGTTGCACTCTTTGACTGAGTGATGTTGGATTTGTGTGCTGTGCCAACCTCAACTTTGCTAGCCTCAACTGTGCCAACCTCAACTCAACTGTGCCAACATAAACTTAACTGTGCCAACCTCAACGTCAACCCCCCCAACGTCAACTCCCCCAACACCAACTCCCCCAACCCCAACTCCCCCAACCCCAACTCCACCCCCAACCCCAAATCCAACTCCCCCAACCCCAACTCCCCCACCTCCCCCACCCAACTCCCCCACTCCCACCAACCCCACCCCCAACTCCCACAACCTAAACTCCCCCATCAACGCCCAACTTCCTGCACCCCACCCCCACCCAAAAAGAAAACCCCTAACAACTCCCCCCAAAAAAAACCCCAAACAAACCCAACAACAACACACACACACACACACACACAAACACACACACACACACACACGACACACAAACACACACGTACACACAAACACACACGTACACACACACGTACACACACACACACACACACACACACACACACACGTACACACGTACACACACACACACACACACGTACACACTACACACACACACACACACGTACACACGTACACACACACACGTACAC
>JASPKP010000874.1:22500-25000 GCA_030674155.1 Stramonita haemastoma
GCAACTGTATTTGTTTCCTTATCAGAGTGGGTTTTTTTTCTACAGAATATTTTGCCACGGAAACCCCCTTTGTTGCCGTGGGTTGTTTTACGTGCGCTAAAGAGCGATATGTGTAATACACGGGACCGCGGTTTATTGTCTCACCCGAAAGACAATAAAAGACTATACTAGACTTAAAAGAGACCTGTAGACTAAAAGGAATTGGGAATCCCACGGTAAAGGGTGGGTCGTGTTGACAACATGCACGCACCCGCGTGAACACATGCACATGCATAAGCATACATACACAAACATACGCGTGCGTACGCCCAAACACACACATACACGTTTACACACATGTATACATACACGATTACACACACATACGCGCGCACACACACACACGTACATACACATGTGTACACACACGTACATACACATGTATACACACATACACACATGTACATACACATGTGTACACACTCACATACACACGTACACATGTGGACACACACACATGGACACACACATAATTATGTGCACACACATACAAACACTCACACACATGCACACACACATACATACATGTGCAAACCCCCCCCCCCCCCCGCCTCTCCCAACACAGGAGGACCCTCACTTTTAAAAGATTCACTACACTTTGTGCTCTCTCTCTCTCTCTCTCTCTCTCTCTCTCCTCTCTCTCTCTCTCTCTCTCTCTCTCTCTCTCTCTCTCTCTCTCTCTGTATGTATGTATGTATGTATGTATGTGTCTGGCTGTATGTCTTTGTCTCTCTGTGTATCGCCCCCCCTCTCTTTCTCTCTCTCTCCCTCTCCCTCCCCTCTCTCTCCCTCTCCCCCCCCTCTCTCCCCCCCCTCTCTCTCTCTCTCAGAAGAGAGACACGTGCAGGTGTACTTACAACACAAACTGTTTCCTTACGTGCTCAGTAAAAAGAAAAAAAGAAAAAATAGCAAAAAAAAGAAAAGGGTTGTTCCCCCATCTGGCCAGGCCTCCTGGGAAGAAAGAGGAGGCAGGCAGGCAGGCAGGCAGCAGAGCACTGCGAGACCTTTGGCACCAGGTGATAATCAAAAGAAGCTGTGGCGCTAGGCCTAGCACTAAGGGGTGTGTGCATGCTGTCCTTAAGTGGGTGTTTCGTCGCTAACTGGATTACAAGACGTTTGCAATGCGTGTACGCGTTCCTAAAGTAACTGGGAATTAAACGTTTTAGCCTACTGCTAAATAAATATCTGTAGACCCTGCTACTGCTGGCAGGCCCCCAGGAACCCCTCCTGTCAATATTAAAGAGGAGGAAGCTGTCTTGGTTTGGGCACGTCACCCGACACAACACGCTGCCCAAGACAGTTCTTCAAGGAACCTTGGAAGGGGACAGACGCAGAGAGAGGCAGCCCAAGAGCTGGATGGACAACATCAAAGAGTGGACCGGGATGGACAGCGCAACGCTGATCCGCAGGGCAGAGGACCGGCCTGGATGGAGGGGAACAACGTTATCGACATCCTCATGTCTCCTCTACGACCATTCGGACAGGAGAATGAGGTGAGGTGAGGTGAGGAGCCTACTGCCTGAAATCGGTCTAAAAGTAACTGGGAATTAAGCGTTTAGTAGCCTGAAATTGGTGCAGAAGTAACTGGGAATTAAACGTTCTACTGCCTGAAATTGGTGCAGAAGTAACTGGGAATTAAGCGTTTAGTAGCCTGAGATTGGTGCAGAAGTAACTGGGAATTAAACATTCTACTGCCTGAAATTGGTGCAGAAGTAACTGGGAATTAAACGTTCTACTGCCTGAAATTGGTGCAGAAGTAACTGGGAATTAAGCGCTTAGTAGCCTGAAATTGGTGCAGAAGTAACTGGGAATTAAACGTTCTACTGCCTGAAATCGGTGCAGAAGTAACTGGGAATTAAACGTTCTACTGCCTGAAATCGGTGCAGAAGTAACTGGGAATTAAACGTTCTACTGCCTGAAATCGGTGCAGAAGTAACTGGGAATTAAACGTTCTACTGCCTGAAATTGGTGCAGAAGTAACTGGGAATTAAACGTTCTACTGCCTGAAATTGGTGCAGAAGTAACTGGGAATTAAACGTTCTACTGCCTGAAATCGGTACGGCCCAAAAATAACTGGGAGTTAAACGTTCTATTGCCTGAAATGGGTCCAAAAGTAACTAGAAATTAGACGTTCCGCTGCGTGAAAGGGGTCCAAAAGCAACTGGGAATTAAACATTCTACTGCCTGAAATTGGTGCAGAAGTAACTGGGAATTAAACGTTCTACTGCCTGATTCCGGTCCAAAAGTAACTGGGAATTATTTGTTTTGCACATCGCCCGCTATCCACACAGTTTAAGGCATGACTTCAAATAACTGCAATGAAAAGATAGTAAATTAATAATAATGATAATAATAAACAATAAACAATAATAATAATAATAATGATACTACTACTACTACTACTACTACTACTACTACTACTACTACTACTACTACTACTACTATCAATATTAATAATAAT
>JASPKP010008743.1:0-2500 GCA_030674155.1 Stramonita haemastoma
TTTCTGTTATCAATTATTTCTGTAATTTATCTATTCATTTGTTCATTTATCTGTTATTTGTTATCCCTGAAGTCGGAATGTAGCTACCTGCGTGGTGGGCAAAAAAAAAAAAAGGTCGTATTTGAAAAATCTCACTATCAATGAATCTCGAGCTCTAGCCGAGGAACGAAACAATTGTATTCATTCATTATGATTAATTTATCTAATTAAAACTTACCCGTTGTTGTTGTTGTTGGTGTTGTTGTTGTTGTTGTTGTGTAGTTGTTGTTGTTTTTGTTGTTTTTATTATCCTTTGTTATTTATTTTGTATGAATGTTTAATTGACAGATTCCTTCCTGTCTTTGTTTTCATTCATTTCTAATTTTGTTGTTACTTTCTTTGATTATTGTTTGCTTGTTTTGTTGTTTGTTTATTGTTGATGTTCTTGTTGTTGTTGTTGTTGAGGATTCCCCAGCTCCACACCCTGGGAATCATAATTATCAGAGTATACACCCAAAACTCACTCGTTCATCTGAGGTGTCATTTAAACAACTGTTAATGCTCACTGAGTGAGAAGTTTGAGCGTATGACTTTTCGAGTACTGCGGTGTTATGGGTAGCCATTCTCCAACTTTCTCCAATTTCTCGACTTTCTTTTATTCTTTGTCCTTTTCTTTTGTTCTTTCTATCATCCTTTCTGTTGAATTTTCTTTTTTTTTCTTTTCTTTTCCTCTTTTAGTTATTTTAATACTTCTTTTCTTTCTTTCTTTCTTTAACCATTCATTATGTCTTTCTCTCTTTTTTTCCATCTTCTATCTTTCTTTCTTCTATCTGTTTATTTTTCTTTCGCTCTTTTTTTTCTTATCTGTCTTTCTGTCTTTCTTTCTTTGTTTCTTTCTTTGTTTCTTTCTTTTGTGTTTCTTTTCTTTTTTTTCTCTCTCTCTTTTTTGTCTTTTTCTTATTTTCCAGTCACCTCCCCCCCCCCCCCCAATCTCTCTCTCTCTCTCCTCTCTCTCTCACTCTCTCTCTCTCTCTCCTCTCTCTCTCTCTCTCTCTCTCTCTCTCTCTCTCTCTCTCTCATCTCCTCTCTCTCTCTCTCTCTCTCTCTCTCTCAGCCACCTTTTCCCCTGGTTTGTGTGTGTGTGTGTGGGGGGGGGGGGGGGGGGGGGGGGGGTGAGGGGGTGTCTGTGTGTCTGTTTGTCTGTGTGATGTTTGTGTGTGTGTGTGTGTGTGCGTGCGCGCGCGCGCGCGCAAGAGCATGTGCGTGCATTTGTAAGTGTGCGTGTGTTTGTGTGTGTGCGCGCGCATGTGTGTTTGTGTGTGCATGTATATGTGTGTGTGTGTAAGTAAAAGTGCATGTATGTGTGTGTGAATTTGTGTGTGAAAGCGTGTGTGTGTACGCGAGCGTGTGTGTGTGAACTTGTGTGTGTATGTGTGTATGTGTGTGCATGCGTGCGTACGCGCGCGCAGGCGTGTGTATATGTGCGTGTGTGTGTCTGTGTGCGTACGTGCGTGTGCGTGTGCATGTGAATGTGCATGCGCGCATGAATATTTTTTTTTGTGAAAGTACGCACCGATATGTGTAAGTGTAGAAAATAGTTAATGTGTTTGCACTCTTAAAATAAGTACGTGTTTGCGTGCATACACCAACACACGTCAGTCTGTATGTGTATGTGTGAGTGTGAGTGTGTGTGCGCGCGAGTGCATGCGGGTGCTTGCGTGCACACACTCAAGTTGATGGGAATAATTAAAGAAGGGTTTTTTGTGTTTGTGGCTGCTTTTTTGTTTGGGAGTGGGGGGGCGGGGGGGGAAGAAGGGTAGAGGGGAAGAAGGACTTTAGGGACGTGCATCTCATGTCTGGAGCAATTGACAGCCATTTTCTCTGGGGGGAGGAAGGGTGTGGGTTTCACAGCTCTTAGGGGAGGAGAGACGGAAAGAAGAAGAGAAGGAAAAAAAAAAAAAAGAGGAGGAGAGTGTGCTAGATAGGGGGTGTGGTAGGTTGGGGAAGAAGACACTGACAGAGGATATGTAGGGATGGGAGAGAGAGAGAGAGAGAGAGAGAGAGAGAGAGAGAGAGAGAGAGAGAGAGAGAAGAGAGAGAGAGAGAGAGAGAGAGAGAGAGAGAGAGAGAGACAGACAGACAGACAGACAGACAGACAGACAGACAGACAGACAGACAGACAAGCACAGACAGACAGACAGACAGACAGACAGACAGACAGACATAGAGAGAGACAGATAGAGAGAGACAGAGAAAGAGAGAATGAAAATGACAATAGTTTATTGTGACAATCACAAGGGGGCAATGGGTAGGGGACTGGACACAAAAACTTATTTTCTATTATAAGGAAAGAATTCACAACAGCCCAAATAATCATCATGACACGGATTCCATGTCATAGTTCTATAATTATCTGCAAAACGCAGGTATGGAAAACTATGACTGATTACTGTCATTCTTTCCCAAGAAGCCAGAACAATGAACAAAACTAAGCTAAGTCATACAGCAAAGCCTCTTGTGA
>JASPKP010008744.1:0-11200 GCA_030674155.1 Stramonita haemastoma
TTCTTCTTCTTCTTCTTCTTCTTCTTCTTCTTCTCCGAACGCTCAGACAGCAACTATTGTTGTCTGTCATATGAGCAAAGACACGTTGCACTGCCGTTAACCGCCTGGCAAGTCAGGCCCAGCACATCCGACTTTCACAAGGGAGAGAATTTTTATCTTTTAAATCTTTCTGAAAAAAAAAAGGCAGGACAATGGACCAAGAAGGTAGAACATAGACAAGAAGGAGATAACAGGAAGAAAAGAAAAGAAAAGAAACAAGGAAGAAACAAAGAGGGGATAGAAAAGAGGGGATTTCTCATACAGAATTTCCAGAAGGTGGAGATGCTGTTTACAGTGACACCCCCCCCCAACCCTCCTCCCTCCCATCCCTCGTTGGTAAGTATCATTTCATATATTGTCAATGAAAAAGTACGTGTAGCGATGTAGTCTAATGTTTGCATACGTGTGACACATGATCCAAGTTAGTTGTTTTATGGGCATCAAGTGTTAAAAGGTGTATCAGGCTTACCAACAGCCTGTGATGACAGAGACTGCTTTATAACTGCATCTGCTATGCCTGGCTAAACCCCCTCATCTTCACAGCCGCAACACACAGCTTCTCCTTCAAACAACACCCTCGTCGATAAAAAACCATCTCAGAGAAGGAAATACACAGCCCTATAGATCATAAATTGCCCAGGGTTACTACATACACCCTGGGGTATTTTTAATACCCAACACCGGCTCACGCATATGCCCCACCCGAGAGAGAGAGAGAGAGAGAAAGAGGGAGAGGCCATCTTTTGCGGTATGCTATATGACTGAGTATGGTCACCTTTTAGCGTCAAAATGAAAAATGAGTCTTTTGCCTTCAACACAATCTCATTGCCGCATGAGTGCGCCAGCCTAGAGCATTAATTTAAATCACACACATGCATAGGTAGAAACGCAATATAAATGCTCGTGCGTATGCATGCGTGCACACGGCGGATACACACACACACACACACACACACACACACACACACACACACTCTCTCTCTCTCTCTCTCACACACACACACACACACACTATCTCTCTCTCTCTCTCTCTCTCTCTCTCTCTCTCTCTCTCTCTCTCTCTCTCTCTCTCTCTCTCTCTCTCTCTCTCTCACACACACCACACACACACACACACACACACACACACACAAAACACACACTGTTCCTATCTAATATCACTTCTTGTGGATAGACGTTAAAACACATACTCACGCGCGCGCGCGCGCGCGTGCGTGTGCGTGTGTGTGTGTGTGAAGGGGAATAAAAACACTTCAAAAGTGTCTATCATTATTAGTGCTATTATTGCTAGTATCAATTATATTTGTTAGCATTGCAATTATTATCATTATCACCATTATACCCAGGCCTGAACATCGACTGGGAAGCAACAGCTCTCAGTCAGCCTGGAGACAGACTGTGCAGAAACGTTTCTCCAAGGTGGAAGAGGCACTTGCTCAGCAGCACTACACGAGGCAGAGAGAATGAGAAGAAAGGCTGCAGACCAGGCAGACAGACCAGCGTCAGACTTCATCTGTGCCATGCCCTCTGCCATAGGGACTGTCATTCCCGTGTTGGACTGGCCAGCCACAACTGCTGTACCAAAGGGCGCAACTCCACAGTCTTCCGAGACTGAAGGCTTCCTACCTGCCTATCATCATTATCATTAATGTATCCTCCTCCTCCTCCCCCTCCTCCTCCTCCTCCTCCTCCTCCTCCTCCTCACCACCACCACCACCACCGCATCATCATCATCATCATCATCATCATCATCATCATCATCATCATCATCATCATCTATCACACATAACACATATCACACACAGACACATATCATCACACACACACAGACACATATAATCACAGACACAGACACATATCATCACACACACAGACACATATATCATCATACACAGAGACACATATCACACACACAGGCACATATCATCACAGACACATTTCATCACACACACAGAAACATATCATCACACACACAGACACATATCATCACACACACACACATACCACACACATACACATATCATCACACACACATACACATATCATCACACACACAGACACATATCATCACACACAGACATATCATCACACACAGACACATACCACACACAAACACATATCATCACACACACAGACACATATGTCATCACACACAGACACATATGTCATCACACACAGACACATATCATCACACACAAACACACATCACACACAGACACATATCATCACACACACAGACACAAGTCATCACACACAGAGACAAATCACACACAGACACATGTCATCACACATGTACACAGACATATCACACAGAGACACATGTCATCACACACACAGACACATATCATCACAAACAGATACACATATCACACACAGACACATACCACACACAGACATATCATCACACACACGTACACAGACATATCACACACAGACATTTGTCATCACACACACACAGACACATATCATCACACACAGACACATATCACACACAGACACATATCGTCACACACAGACACATATCATCACACACAGACATATCACACACAGACATTTGTCATCACACACACAGACACATATCATCACACACAGACACATATCACACACAGACACATATCGTCACACACAGACACATATCATCACACACAGACATATTTCACACACACAGACACATATCATCACACACACAGACACATGTCATACACAGACACATGTCACACGCAGACACATGTCATCACACACATAGACACAGATCATCACAGGCACAGGCACAGACCATCACACAGATACAGACACATATGGACACAGACACAGACCATCAAAGACACAGATAATACAGACACACATCATCACTCGGACACAGACACAAATCATCACAAACACAGACACATATCATCACATACACAGATCATTACAAACACAGATCATCACAAACACAGACTCATATCATCACATAGACACAGATCATTACAAACACAGATAATCACAGACACATATCATCACGCAGACACAGATCATCACAGACACACACAGATCACAACAGACACAGACACACATCATCACACAGACTCAGATCATCACACACACACATATCTCACACACACAACACACACACACACACACACCACACACACACACACACACACATATCATCATAGGTATAGACTTATCATCTAAGACACATAATCACAGACATATATCATCACAGACACAGATCATCACAACAGACACATCAACAGATCATCACAGACAGATCGTCACATAAATAAACACACCCGACAACAACAACAACAACAACAACAAAACAACAGCTGAATTATCGAACAGTACACGCCCAACAGATGACTGTGGGCCAGGCTGTTATGTCCATCCACTCACTATACAGCAGGGATGTTTAACGCGCCGTGAACTATTACCACACACAGCAAACCACACTGACCGCTGTCTGACCAGGCAACAGAGCTAGGCAGTGGTCAGCCACCACTAGAGGCCTACCAGTGATGTGTGACTTTTTGCCCTCTGCCTCCCCCCCCCCCCCTCCTCCCCTCTCCCTCCTTCCTTCCACCCACACCACCACCTCCACAGCCAGCTGTAGTTGCCGTAGAAGCAGAATGGCTGCTGACTCATCAGCTTAGGTGGTATAGCGCGTTACCACTTCACCTCAATCACCTGTTATCAGATGGTTAGTATTCGTAATTCGTCAGTGTTTCTCTATGGACGAGTGAATTGACTGGCCAAAAGAAGAATTGTAAAGAAAAAGAATTGTGAAGAAGAAGAAGAAGAAGAAGAAGAAGAAGAAGAAGAAGAAGAAGAACAAGAAGAAGAAGAAGAAGAAGAAGAAGAAGAAGAAGAACAACAACAACAACAACAGCAGCAGCAACAACAAGTAGAACAAGAAAAAGAAGAACATGAACATGGACAAGAACAAGATTTTATTGAAAAAGAAGAAAAAAGCAAAGCAAAACAAATCCTACAAAGAGTAGATATAAATGAAATAAACAAAATTAAATGCAGGCTATGTGTGAGTGGTAAAGGATACAGAACAAGAGAGAGGGGGGGGGGGAGGTTTTTGATTTTGTATGGAAGGATTTGGTCATGGACTTGGATTTGCACCTCAGTCATGTTTTTCATCGCAGTTTGATAACATGTCTTTTTGCTTGTAGTGAATGAATGGTGTGTGATGGAAACGGTCGCTGCAAGACAAAAGAAATGTAAAGCCAGTTTTCATGTCGTAGGCTAGTTTTTATAACCACATCCATTGCATATGTTACGAGCATAAGCGGATGGCAATTGTCGTCGTCGTCGTTGTTGTTGCTGATGTTGGTGGTGGTGGTGGTGTCTTACATTGCCAACATCACTGAGATCAGTGGTCTGGGAGGGCTACAGGAGATGGTAGAACTCAGCAGAGACAGTGAGAGATGGCGAACCCTGGTGGCATTGCATGGAGCTCCTACCGACGACAGCGGTGATGTGATGGAGACAGCTGAGTCGTGCTATTGGCATCATTATTCAGCATTGTTGCTTTCAATAGACGGTGCACTCTAAGTAAAGTGCTATTATCGTTGTCTTCACTCTAAGTAAAGTGCTATTATCGTTGTCTTTGTCATTATCATTGATGTTATTTAGTTGAGATGTGTGTTCTGATAGCTGGGAGACTTTCAAGACAGCTCTGTGTAGACTGCCGGTGTCTGCGTAGGTATACCAGTGTACATTTCTGTCTTATTCTGACCTTCATCGTGACCTTTCTTATATATAAAAAAAGTATCAGCAACGACTTTCATTTAGGGGTTATTTAATGCGGCGCTGAATCTATATGACACACATGAAATCATCTTACACGAAAGACTAGCACACAGACTGCCACTGGAGCTCTTTTAAAAGGACGAAAAATCGAGGTTTAAACAAGTGTATATCTTCACCAGACCTTGATTTTGTAAACAGGTGCAGTACTGCTAGACCGCTGATCTATCCACGGTTCTTCAAAAAAAAAGCTCTCCCCCCCCCATACCCCTTCCCCTGTTTAAATCTATACACCACTTTGCTACCTACAAGGGTTAGCGTGGTGGTGGTGGCAGAAACGCTGAGTCATCATGGCCACTCTGTATAGTACGTTTCCCTTTCACTTGAATAAGGGATATTCTTGTCCAGATGGAGACAAAAGTTTTGCTTCCCTAGGACTGTTGATGACGGCTGTAGAAAGACTGGTTCATCACAGCAGCTTTCCACGTGGACATGCCAGGGGCCTGTCGGTAGAGATAGCATCCCCATCTTCTGGAAATTCTGTGCTAACAAGGAATTCCCTCTTTTCTATCCCTCTCTTTGTTTTTGCCTTGTTCCTTTTCTTCCTGTTATCACCTCCTACTTGTCTTTCTTCTGCCTTTTTTTTTTGCCAGAAAGACTGAAAAGATAACTACTCTCTCCCATGCCGAAGTCGGATGAGCTGGGTCTGACTTGTCAGGCGCTTAACAACAGTGCATGTGAGTGTCATGACAGTGTACACGGCAGTGGCACATCAGCAGGTGTGTAGTGTCAGTCTGTACATGTACATGTCAGTGACATAACACGAGTGTATATGACAATACAATGGCACCGCAGCAGTGTGTAGTGTCGGACAGTCCATCTAGGCTGCAGCACAATACAATACAATACAATACAATACAATACAATACAATACAATACAATACAATACAATACAATACAATGCAATGCAATACAATACAATACAATACAAACCAGTACAATACAATACAACACAACGCAATACAATACAGCACAATACAACACATCACAGTACAATATATTACAGTGCAATACAATACAACAAAGTGCAGTACAATACAATACAACATTGTACAATACAGTAATACAATACACCACCAAACAATACAGTACAATACAAAGCAGTACAGTACAATACAATACAATACAATACAATACAATACAATACAATACAATACAATACAATACAATACAATACAATACAATACAATGCAATGCAATTCAGTACAATACAATACAATGCAATTCAGTACAATACAATACAATACAATACAATACAATACAATACAATACAATACAATACAATACAATACAATACAATACAATACAATACAGTGCAGTGCAGTACAGTACAGTACAGTACAGTACAGTACAGTACAGTACAGTACAGTACAGTACAGTACTTCTTCTTCTTCTTTTCTCATGACCGGGATGGTTGTGGAGGAGACATGAGAGACAATTCTGCAGCCAGCAGTCGCCATCCAGCCCTGTCCTCCGCCTTCCGAATGAGTGTTGGACAGTCCAGGTGGGTCCACTCCTTGATGTTATCCATCCAGCTTTTGGTTTGTCAGCCTTGGCGTCTGCCACCTTCTAGCGTTCCTTGTAGGACTGTCTTGGGGAGGGTGTGGTGACGTGTGACATGGCTGAACCATGCCAGCTTCCTTTTCTTGACAGTGGCTAGTAGGGGTTCCTGAAGGCCAGCCATCAGTGCGACTTGACTTCGCACAAAGGTGTTTGTTTTCCTATCCTTCCAGGAAATTCCAAGCAGTCGCCTGAAGCCTTTAGTCTTGAACATCTGGATCCGCTTGGTGGTTTCAGCGGTCATTGTCCAACTTTCGCAGCCCTAGAGCAAGATGGAGATGACCAGGGATCTGAACAATTTGACTTTTGTTTTTGAAGCTGATGTTGTCGCTTCTCCATATCTTGTTCAGTTTTGCCATAGCTGATGTGCCAGAATTACCAGAACGATCAGCCTCATTAGCCACACCAGCAAGATCATGTTAAGAGTGATACTGAACAGACTCAAAAAGGAGCGGAAGAGCACCTGGCAGAAGAACAAGCTGGGTTCAGGGCAGGAAGGAGCACGGTAGAACAAATTTTCAGTTGCCGAATCCTGATGGAGAAGCATCTGCAACATCAGAGGGACTTGCTACACAACTTCATTGACTTCAAGAAGGCCTTTGACAGAGTGTGGCATGCAGGCCTTTGGCAAGTCCTCAGGAAGTTTGGCATTGAGGAGGGTCTCATCCAGATCATAGAAGCACTGTACAACACCTCCAGCAGTGCAGTCCTCCTCAACGGCCAAGTAGGAGACTACTTCAAGACCACAGTCGGCATCCGTCAGGGCTGCTTGCTCTCTCCAACTCTCTTTAATCTATTCCTGGAGAACATCATGAGGGAAACACTTTACGACTTCCACTCTACCATCTCAATAGGAGGGCGACCCATTAACAACCTGCGCTTTGCTGACGATATTGATCTCATGGGAGGCAGCAACAAGGAACTCCCAGACCTTACCAACAGACTGGTAGACAGAACAGGCGCATATGGGATGGAAGTCAGCACAGAAAAGAGTAAAGTATTGGTCAACAGTGCAAACGGCACCACAGCACAGATCTACATGAATGGCCAGCAGCTGGAAGAAGTAGACGCTTTCAAATATCTTGGCGCTACCCTCACGAAAGATGGACGCTCCACCACAGTACAGTTCAGCACATTACAATACAACACAATACAATACAGTACAGTACAATGCAGTGCAATACCAAACAGTACAGTACAGTACAGTACAATACAAGACAATACAGTGCAAGACAATGCAGTACAGCTCAGTACAATATTTTCCATACCACTTTAATTAAGTCACGGCAGATATTTCTCTGCGTGAAATCCAGGCTGCTCTTCCCGACGTCGCTGCAAGAGCAGCGCCACCCATTATTTTTTTCTTCTCCTGTTTGCAACTGTATTTCTTTCCATATCAGACTGGTAACACACGGGATCTCGGTTCATCGTCTCATCCGAAAGACTAGCACCCAGATCACCACTTATGGTCTAATGGATGGAGGAAAAGTTTAGGGCCCAAACGGAGATCGAACCACCGCACGCTTCCAACCCCGACTTTTCGTTTTCCAAGCAGGCGTGTTAGCTGTAGACCACGATCCACCATGGCATACAACACAAAACAATACAATACCTTCACCTTCACCTATCCCGTAGTCCCGTGGACCGTGGGGGCACAACTGAACATTTTGCAACCAGCTTCCTCCACTCCCCACGGTCCTCCGCCCTCTGTAGCAGATCGTTCCATCGAAGGCCTGTCCACTCTCTGATGTTGTCTTCGCATCGTTTCCTCTGTCTGCTCTTCATCTCCCTACAGTACAGTACAGTACAGTACAGTACAGTACAGTACAGTACAGTACAGTACAGTACAGTACAGTACAGTACAGTGCAGTACAGTACAGTACAATACAGTACATTACAGTACAGTACAGTACAGTGCAGTGCAGTGCAGTGCAGTGCAGTGCAGTACAATGCAATGCAGTACAGTACCGTACAATACAATGCAGTACAGCACAGTATAACATAGCAGACAGCAATACAGCACAGTGCAGTACAATGCAGTACACCACAGTACAGTACACTACAGTACAATACAATGCAGTACAATACAGTACAGTACAATACAGTACAGTACAGTACAGTACAGTACAGCACAGCACAGCACAGTACAACATAGCAGACAGCAGTACAGTACAGTACAGTACACTACAGCACAGCACAGCACAATACAATGCAGTACAGTACAGCACAGTACACTACAATACAATACAGTGCAGTAACAGCACAATACAATACAATACAATACAATACAATACAATACAATACAATCCAATACAAAACAATACAATACAATACAATACAGTACAGTACAGTACAATACAATGCAGTACAGTGCAGTACAATACAGTACAGTACAATGCAGTACAGTAGAGTACAATACAATGCAGTACAGTACAGTATAGTACAGTACAATGCAGTACACCACAGTACAGTACACTACAGTTCAATGCAATGTAGTACAATAGAGTACAGTACAATAGAGTACAGTACAGTACAACATAGCAGACAGCAGTACAGTACAGTACAGTACAGTACAGTACAGTACAGTACAGTACACTACAATGCAGTACAGTGCACTACAGTGCACTACAGCACAGCACAGCACAGTACAATACAATGCAGTACAATACAGTACAGTACAGTACAGTACAATACAATGCAGTACAGTACAATACAACGCAGTACAATGCAGTACAGTACAATACAATACAATACAGTACAGTACAATACAATGCAGTACAATGCAGTACAGTACAGTACAATACAATACAATACAGCACAGTACCGTAGTACAGTACAGTACAATACAATACAATACAGTACAGTACAGTACAGTACAGTACAGTACAACACAGCAGACAGTAGTACAGTACAGTACAATACAATACACTACAGCATAGTGCAATGCACTACATATACACTACAGTATGCCATAGCAGACAGCAGTACAGCAGTGGTCAGTCATTCTCTCAGCCTCTCAACCCACTGACCTCTTCCTGACCCTGACCGGATAGATTGGCGGCTGGCTCATTTCTAACTGTCCAAATACCACCCCCTCCCCTTCTCTCCCCTCCTCTTCCATGCCCTCCCCCCTTACCTTCTGTGATAGCAGTTATATACATGTACCATCAACAGCAGAGCTTTGGGTGTGTGTGTGTGTGTGTGTGTGTGTGTGTGCCCGAGCACAGGCTGCCCGCTTCGGAGTCTTTTATTTTGAGAATATTGAAGAAGCATTCACGTGTTCTTTATGTCATTATAAAGTCACTACACATGCTGGTGTGTACTTTGATATGTCATTGTAAAGTCACTACACATGCTGGTGTGTACTTTGATATGTCACTGTAAAGTCACTACACATGCTGGTGTGTACTTTGATATGTCACTGTAAAGTCACTACACATGCTGGTGTGTACTTTGATATGACTCTTTTAAGTCACTACACATGCTGGCATGTTCTTTATGTCATTGTAAAGTCACTACACATGCTGGTGTGTACTTTGATATGTCATTGTAAAGTCACTACACATGCTGGCGTGTTCTTTATGTCATTGTAAAGTCACTACACATGCTGGCGTGTTCTTTAAGTCATTGTAAAGTCACTACACATGCTGGTGTGTACTTTGATATGTCATTGTAAAGTCACTACACATGCTGCCATGTACTTTGATTTGTCATTGTAAAGTCACTACACATGCTGCCATGTACTTTGATATGTCATTGTAAAGTCACTACACATGCTGCCATGTACTTTGATTTGTCAAAAGTGTTCAGCCCTGTCACACTTAAAGGATTTTACTTCTGCCCCCAATAAAAGTAGACAGGACACTGTACCTGGAGAGCTGTTGGACCAGTTCAGGGTTTTTCCAGCCATAAATCAAACACTGTGAAAATAACTCAGGCATGAAAACAGTACACACAGGTGTCCTTTGGGGTTCAGTAAAAGGTCAGCAGTCATTTAGTGGTTTTTTTTATGCAAATATGATAAACAACATTCTTCTTGTTATTTTATTGATTTTTTTTTTTTTTTGGTTTAATTTTTTTTTTTTAATTTTTTTTTTTTACAATATTGGATACTTAACAACATAAGCACCCTTGTTTCCATACTTGGTTCCATTATAAATGTTCCTAGAAGTGCCAGCACATCTTAGACTCTAAAACAAATTCACAGGGTGTGGATACCAGCAATGACAGTGGAGTTGATTTTCAACCCTGTTATAATTTGTATATTATAGTTTCTGAGATCTAAAATTTTATGAAAACCGTGATATGGCCGGTGTACTATAAACAACATGATTAGATTAGATACCCCTTTTCCAGTAGAAAGGACAAACATGTGTTAGGTATGTCCCATTCTCCTGACAGAATTCTGATTGGCTGGATAGGCAAATTCAAAATGGAGTGACATTTTTCTCTGCAAACTGAATGAAGGCACAAGAGTCAGTGAAGGGTTCCACTTTCTGACCATTTCATAATGAAGAGGTGAAAGGACACCACGGGATGTGATATTTCGCTGATGGCATATTATAACACTGATTATGACATGATGGGTTAACTGTCATTGTGCTGATGGCATATTATGACAATGATTATGACATGATGGGTTAACTGTCATTGTGCTGATGGCATATTATGACACAGATTAGGACATGGAGGAGTAAACTGCCATGTCACTGGTGACTATGACTCTGGTTATGACAATGAAGGGGCAAACTGTCATGTCACTGATGACTTATGACTCTGGTAATGACAATGAAGGGGTAAA
>JASPKP010008745.1:0-11199 GCA_030674155.1 Stramonita haemastoma
CCCACACTGATGCCACGGGAAACAAAAAAACCAACAAAACCCCAAACAACAACAAAAAAAACCGCTGCGTTGCTGTTCTCCCATTTTAAAAAACACACCCCAGGAACAGCCCCACCAAACACACTCCTGTCTGACATCTCCATCCCCGGACCAGCGCGGAACTGAACAAGAGAAGCTGAGTCGAATGGCTGTTTAAAACAAAACTCCTTCCCTTTACAGACAGCCATACCCCACTTCAAGCATTTTTTCCCCAATACTTTTTTCCCTTACAACCCATTCATCAATACGAAAAACAATCTGTACTTTATATCATCAAACAGAAAAATCCCGACACCGAAAAAAAAGAAGAAAAAAAAGAAAAAGCCCTTTTTACACTCTGTCATCATACGAAAAACACTGTTTACTTTATAAACATACAGAAAAAAAATCCGCACTCCTGTCTGCAATAAAAAAAAGGGCACTTACACTGTCATCAATACCAAACAAATCTCTCAGAGAAAAATTTTTTCCCCCATCAATAAAAGTAGGGTTTTTTGTTTATGCAAATAGCTTGTCATCGCTAAAGACAATCTAAAACATAATATTTTTTTTCAAACAAAATATTAGATATAGGCACAATGGTGCACAATGGTGTTATTCTGCCCCCGTTAAAATAACAAATTCTTTTACCGGATGAGTCAGTCTGAAAGGGTAAAACCCCTTCTTTCAGCTGAGAAATTTTTAAAATTGCGGTGCTTGTCGTTTAGTTGTTTTGTTTTTTTTTTTTAAAAACTACCTTTTTTCCAATTTTATTTGGCAGGCTCATGTAAAATGTACTATATTATGGGGTTTTTTTTGTCCAAATCGGTGTGTTTTAAAATTATGCATGCTGTCATTGTGTTGTGTATAAATGACCATATGAGTTCATACGTTAAGCTGAAAACATTTTTTTTTTGCGTGTATCTGTTGTGATCTCATCAGTTCGATTTCTTTATTGCTTTTTATATGAACACAGTTGATTATGTTCACATTATATTGGTCGTGTACTAATTGGGAAAATACTTTTTTTTAAAATTTGGATGTAGGACTTAGCGGTTTTTCTGAAAACAGTAACTGCAATGCTTTTTTCCCTTTTCCTCATGGTCAAAGACTCGGACAGCACCCCCCTGCCGTCTGTCCTACATACAAGGCAGGGGCCTGATAAGTCCGGACCACACCCAACTTTGTGTGGGGGAGAAATTACTACTTTTAAGGTCTTTTCTGGCGGGGGGGGGGGGGGGGGGGGGGGGGGGGGCAGGGGGGGGGATTGACAAAGTGCGGAAAACAACAACAAGGAGGTGCCGGAAGAAAAGGGGAAGAGGCAAAAAAAGAGAGAAGTAGAAAAAGGGAAAACTACACGATTACCAGAGGGGGGGTGCTATTCACGGGCAACCCCCCCCCCCCCCCCCCCCCCCCCTCGGCAACCCCCCCGGGGAAAAAACTTTTGCCCGGTGGGGGAAAAACACCCTACAAAGTTGATTTGGTGCACCTTCACCCCGGTACGTCAGTGCCAGCCGGCGGGGCATCAGAGACTGCGGGGTGACGGTCAAAATTAAAAAACCGCCACCTCCGTCCCCCCATCACGGCCACGTGCTGTTCCGGGTGTGTGTGTGGGGTGTGTGTGTTTTTGGGGTGTGTGTTGTGTGTATGTGTGTGTGTGTGTGTGTGTGGGGGTTTGTATGTGTGTGTGTTTGTTTTGTGTGTGTTGTTTGTGTGGGTGTTGTGTGTGGTTTTTGTGTGTGTGTGTGTGTGTTTGTGGTGTGTTTTGTGTGTGTGTGTGTGTGTTTGTGTGTGGTTTTTGTGTTGGGGTGTGTGTATGTTGTGTGGGCGTGGTGTGTGCGGTGGCGCACGCGCGCGCGCGCGCGGTGGTGTGTGGTGTTATTATGTATGTGGGTGTTTTTCTTTTTTTGAGTGTTTGTGTTTTTCCAAAAAAAGGGGGGGGGGGGGGGGGGGGGGGGGGGGGGGGGGGGTTTTTTTTTTTTTTTTTTTTTTTTTTTTTTTTTTTTTTTTTTTTTTTTTTTTTTTTTTTTTTTTTTTTCCCAAAAACCCTAAAAAAACTTTTTTTTTTTTTCTCCCAAAAATTTTTCCCCCCCCCCCCCCCCCCCCCTCCCCCTTTTTTTTTCCCCCACCTCCTCCCCCCTCTCCCCCCCTTCTCCCCCCCATCCTCCTCCCCCCTCCCCCTCTCCCCCCCCCTTTTTCCCCCCCCCCCCTCCCCTCTCCTCTCCCCTCCTCTCCCTCTCTCCCTCTCTCTCTTTTGATTTTTTTAAATTCATTTCTTAAACACGTTTTTGAAAACTGTCATGTTTGAGTATTTTAGGGGCGATACATCTTAATGTTGTTGATTTTTTTTTCAATGTTTGTTTGTTGTCGTAGTTTCTTTGGTTAGCTTTTTTCTTCATAATATTTTTTTAAAGTAAAAAAGATTTTTGGAAAATTCTTCAATATTTTTTTGTTGTTTAGGTTCTCTTCTCTGTTTTTTTCCTCTATTTTTTTTCTTCTGTATTCTAATCTATTTGATTTACTTAATAATTTCAATGCATCTTCTTTACATTAAGGTTGATCAGTTAAGATTAAGTGTTTGTTGAATACATATATACCTTAAAAAAATAATTTTAAATGTACCCATGGGATTGGGGTTTTCTTAAATGCATACCTATTCTTTTTTTTTAACTAAAGGGTTTGAACTGTTTTTGGGTATTGGTGTGCATTGTTTTTTTTTTAATACATAGCCCAATCAGGAAAAGGGATGAGGGAAAAAAGTATGTACATACTTACTCTTAACCATTAGAAAAAATTCTTCCCCTCATTCATTTATTATTCTTTCATTCTCTCTCCAAAAAAAAAATTTATACGCAGAATGTCCGATAACCGGCATTTTTTCTGTGATTTGAAACAAAATGTCTTCCGATTCAGCAAAATAATGATCTGGGAATCTAAAAACCGTCAAATGGTTTTTTTAAAGGGTGTAAATAATGTCATATATTAAAACGACACGAAAGAATTCTTCTGGTGTCATTATTTTGTGGGTTTTTTTAAATTTTTAACTCCCCTGAAATGCGGTCCTTTATAAATTTTAGTAAAACAAAGTGCAACAGGTTTTTTTCTAAGGGAGGCAATTCAAAGCATGGGGCGACAATCCTTTATGAATTTTAGAAATTTTAAAGAAGGCAACAGTGTTTTTCATGGCAGGGGGGGGAATTTCTAGGCGCGCGCATTAGCGCAACATGGACCAATGGACACGGTAAAAAAAAAACGGAAAGAAAATTTTTTTGATATTTTTTCCTAACTTGCTTTTGTCAAAAAAATTTGTTGATTGTAGAACTCCTTTCGGTATACTAGACTTTTGCTACCCCATCCCGATACAAATAAAAAGGGGTGAAAGGGGCTTTGAGGTACATATCCCGCACCCCCCCTGCAAAAATCTCCCCAGAGACAGCGGCTATATAAATACGTTCAATGACGCGCAGACTTCAGGCTGTTGACAATTTGTTTTATTTTTCTCAGGAATGTGGGGCTTTTTTTTCTTTCTTTTTTTTTAACAGAAGGAGAGAACGTGTACCCATGACCGTTCTTTTACTTTGCCCCATTTTTCCTTTACTTACTGATCGTCAATTGTGGTTTTTTAGTTTGCTTTTGGGGGAAGGCGTTTTCTTTGATTTGCTGATAGCCCTGTCAGGGCAGGGACCTAGGAAAATAATTTATGCGAATGTTTATCTTAACCCGGAAATAAAAACTCCCTCTCCTCCCCCCCCCCTTCTCTCTCTCTCTCTCTTTCCCCCTCCCCCCTCTTCACTCTCTCCCCTCTCTCTTTTCTCTCTCCTCCTCTTCCCTCTCCTCTCTCCCTCTTCCCCCTCGTCCTTTCTCTCTCTCTCTCAAACAATCCAGAACGCGTGGTTTTGGGGAATAGACGCAAAATATTAAAATTACAGCTCCAGTTATCACAGACACCCTAACATAAATATACAACCTTTGCCTTTTGAAAAGAACTACTTCCCCAACGCCTTAAAATGTGCTAAAGTGTCTCCACACAAGTCGGGTGATACTTCAGATCCTAAAACTATAGACCAACTCGTTATACCTATCCTTTCAAAAACCCCCGGAAAAAAAAATATGAATAAACACTTAGTCCCATAAGAAACCAATAACTTCCTCCATCCCCAAACATTTTGGATTTCGACAAAAACACTCTGCCATACGCACTAAAACCCTCTGTTGACAACTGGCTATCAAACATTTTGACAATAAATTTTTTTTGGAGTATTATTTGTTGATTTTAAAAAACATTTGAACAATTGAAACCACAAACTTCTCCTTAAAAGCTAGAACTGTAAACATTTCTACAAAAAACCCAGGACTACTAATTCCCACACAAACAGGCAAGTGTGTTTCAATAACTACACAAAATCCAAACAAAAAACCATTCATTTTGGAAAACCACAGGGGTCCTATTGGGACCAATTCCTTTTCAAAAAAAAATACCCCTTTCCCCTACAATCAATTCCAAATGGAACTATTTGCAGATCACAACCATAATACAGCCATAAAACATTTAATTTTGCAACCAATTACAAAAAAGCGCTGACGAAATTTGTCAAATGACAGAACAAAACCACAGTCTATTCATCCCCAAAAAACAAAATGCATGTTTTCACCACCAAAAAAAAGCGACAAAAATTTTTTTTCCAAAACTGTTTTAAAAAATTACATAAAAAAGGAACAATTTGAACAAAAATCTCCCCAAAAAAGTCCTAAAGTACAACAAGAAAAAACTCAGCTGGTTCACCCACATATCTCATCTATGCCCAAAAATTTTTTCCCCAAAAAAGTCTAAACCCTTGACTAAAATCAACACTTTTCCCTTTTACCTCCTTCAAGGAAACTGTTCTTTTAAGCTTATAACAATCCCAAAAAGACATGCAGCACCCTGTGGGGTTCTGCCGGCAAATCCATGAAAAACCCTTACTTGGGCTGTATAAAATGGTCTTAAACTGGCCTTTTGAAAAAACAACCTCTAAAGTAGACAAAAACTCATTAAATTTCTCCCCCAAAAACCAACGACAAAAAATAACAAAGGCGCATGAAGTTTAAGATAATGACAGGAAAGTCCCCACAACCTAAAAAATAAAATTCCCAAAAATCATTCCAGAAGTAGGAAAGCCCAAGAATAGACCTGTTTTTAAAACTATTTACTATACTCAGGCCCACCTGTGGGGCTTCCCTCCAATTCAATTAAACAGCACCAAACATTAAAAACCTTCAAAAAAATCCTTCTAAACCACTTGAGCATTAAAAAAAAACAACCACACTCCCCCCCCCCTCCCCCCCCTTTCCACGTGTTGCATGGGGAGGTAAAATAAAAAAATAATAATTTCATGAATTTGTATAGCGCATATCTTCAAAAACAAATCAAAGCCCTTGCATTCAAAACCCACCACGCGCACAATCAGCAACATTTTACAATTTTTACAAATTCGAAAAGTACACACAAAACCCCACACACCCCCGCACGCACGCGGGCCGCGCGCACCCCACAACCCACAAAAGTTATAACACTTTGGGCGGGGAATTTGAAGGCAGGGGCAGGAAAATGGGGGGCGGAAGGAAAAAACTAGGTTTGAAATAAAATTTGTTTGAGGTTTGGATTTAAAAGTTTCCTAAGTAGGCTTTTTTTCGGAGGGGGAGAGGAAGGTCGTTCCACACGATGGACCTAAACAAGAAAGACGGCGGCCAAGGTAGTAGGTTAATCTGGGTGTTCTTAGGGACAAAGTAATGCCGACGGCGAGGGGGCGAGAAGGTTGTACAAAAACATTTACAGAGGGGAGGGTGCAGATTGGGAAAGAATTTGAACAGAGGGGATGATCTTGTAGTTTATCTCTGGTACGGCAGCCAATGAAGAGATTGCAAGAGAGGGGGAAATTTTCTCAGAATTTTTTTTTTCTGAGGACCAACACTGCGGATTTTTTTATGCGTTGAAGGGGGTGATGGATGATGCTGGCAGACCACCAAAAGAGAATTGCAATAGCCAGACTGAGAGAATAAGAGAATGCAAGTTTGGAAGTTGCATCAGTGGACAGTACTTTCAATTTTGCGCTAATACCCGTATTGATAGAGCATGACTGACAGGTTTGGGTAAGAAATTTTTTCAGGGAGAGTTATCGACAACGACTCCTAGATTGTTAAAGTTGTAATTCTTATCTTGTGTCTGTATTCTTGGTAGAGTTGTGAGGTGTGGGAAAAAAAAATTTTCCAATTTCTAAAAATGTTTTGCTAATCTATAAACATCTTAATGGGTTTTTTGTTGTTTTTTGTTGTTTTTGGTTTTTGTTTGTTTTTTTTTTTTTTTATATTTTTCCCCCCGCCCCCTTTAAATAAGGAATCAATATTTTTTTCCCCCCCCTTTTTAATCCAATGTTATTTAAATACTTGTTAACTTTTTAAAATATCCCGTGGGCTGATGTTTCAGTTTGTTTTTTTAAATGTTTTCCTGCGGCTCCTGCGGCTCTTTATCATTAGCGGTTTTTTTTGTTTTGTTTTTTTTTGTTTTGTTTTTTTTTTGTTTTTTTTGGGCTGTTTTTTTTTTTGTTTTTTTTTTGTTTGATTTTTTTTGTTTTTTTTGTTTGTTTGTTTTTTTTTGTTCTGGGTTTTTTTGTTTCTTTTCTTATTCTTCAATAACCAAATTATTTTTATGGATTCTGATTTCGTCTTCTAATGATGCACCTTTCTTACCTTTTTATATTAGGGTTTCGTCCATTTTTTCTTACCTTATTTATGTAGGTACTTTTTTTCTTGTATTTTGTTTGGTATGCGTATAGTTTTCGTTTAAAAAAAACTTTTAATTTTGATGTTTCCCGAAAAGGCGGGGGACTGGTGTAAAAAAAACACATGTGGTGCTTATCTTATCCTCGATAAAAAAATTTTTCCTTGCCTTGCCTTTCCTTGTCTTCTCCGCTTTTTAAAACAAAATGTTATATTTTAAATGACTTATTTTTAAGATGTGGGGGTTGATTTTTTCAGTCGTTTAAACCTCTTTTTTTCTTATTTTTTGCTCTTTTCGCGATTTTTTTTCAAATCAAAATCTTCATTTGATTCTTTCCTCTTATTTCAAAATTTTGAATGCGTGCCCTTTTTAAAAAAAAAAAACAACGTTAAATTTAAAGATTGCTTTCTTTTTCCCTTTTCTATTGTTTGCTACTTGGTATGGTTTCTGCTCGTGGTATTTGGGTATTATTTTTGTTGTTGTTTAGTTAAAAGGTCTTTTTTTTATCTTAGTTCCCTGAAAGGGGGGGACTGGATGTAAAAAAAAAAAAAAAAACACACGACTGCTTATTCTTTCCCGAATAAAAGAATTTTCCTCGAATGTCTCTCTAGATTGGATTTTAAAAAGAAGCAGCCAGAGACAAAGAAAAATCTCTCAACCTAAGTTTTGTAACAACCCCCCCCACCCCCCACCCCCACCCCCACCCCCAACCCCCCACCGCCCTCCCCACTAACAAGGCTAATGGTTAACTCTTTGCCAACCAGGGGGGGAGAAAATTCGATTTTTTATTTTGTTTCAATTTGGGAATTTATTGAAGAATTTTAATTTTGGGGGTTTAGCATGAAAAAAAATTACACCTGTGTTTGTTTGCGTTGTTTTTATTGTATTTATTGTATTGTATTTTAATTTGTATTGTATTTATTGTGTTGTTTTTGTTTTGTTTTTTTGTATTGTGTTGTATCGTTTGATCGGTTGTATTGTGTTGTATTGTATTGGTTCGGTTGTATTGTTTTGTGTGGTAATTGAACGTATCGTGTTTTTTTTTGTGCTTATTGATTGTTTTTGTTTTACTGAAAATATATGTATCGTGTTGTATGATTGTATTTATCGTGTTCTTTGTATTGTATGTATTGTATTGCAGGGAATTTGTTTGCTTTGTTTTTGGTAGGCATTTATGTTTGTTGGTATTTGCATGGTATTGTGTAAAATTTTTTGGGTTCCCCCCGGGGGGGGTTTGGGAGGGGGGGGGGGGGGGGGGGGGGGGGGGGGTTAATGTCACAAAAAAATTCTGTGAAAAAAACGGGACCCCTCGGTTATCGTCCCACTGAAAGACATCAACTAGACCACCACTCAGGGTCAATGGCTAGGGAACATGTTTCTGGGTCAAACGGGGATCAAAAACCCCCACACACTTCAAGCCGGACTTTTCGCTTTTTTGCAGGTTCCTCTTCTAGACCAGGGTCCACCCACCTTTTTTTTACCTGTGGGCCCTTTCCCGTTCGCCCGGAATGCCTAACTTTTGTTTGTCACTGTCCATAACAAAGGAAAGCCAAACAACTTTTGTTTGGTCCCTGTCTTCCCCCACAGAACCCAACTCCTTGTTGTGGTCCCGCTGCCCTCACAGGAACCCTAACTCTCTTGTTGTGGTCCCGTCTGTCCCCACGGAAACCCCAAAAAACCCCCTTTTTTTGTGGGCCCTGTCTGTCCCTCCAGGGAAAGCCTAAACCCCTTTTGGGTCCCTGCTGTCCCTCACAGGAACGCCTAACTCCTTGTTGTGGTCCCTGTCTGTCCCTCACGGAACCCTAAAACCCCTTGGGTTTGGGCCCTGTCTTCCCTTACAGGAACCCTAACCCTTGTTGTGGTCCCTGTCTGTCCTCACAGGAAACCTAACCTCTATTGGTGGTCCCGTCGCCCCACAGGAACCCTAACCTCTTTTTGTGGCCCCCTGTCTGCCCCCCACAGGAAACCCCTAACCTCTTGTTGGGGTCCCTGTCTGTCCCTCACAGGAAACCAACTCCTAGGGTTGGTCCCTTCTGTCCCTCACAGGAACCCTAACTCTCTTTGTTTGTGGTCCCTGTCTGCCCTCACAGGAAGCACGTCCCCCAGGGCCTGAGGAAGACAATTGCAGAGGCCAGGCAGAGCCACTCAGAAATTCCCACAAATCCCACAGTTCCTCACCTTCACTTTCACACTTCCCAAAACCATATTCACCCTCACTCTGGAGGTGCCCCCTACCCAAAAACATCACAGAACCTTTCCCCTGACGTACACTTCGAACCTGAAGGGATATCGTTCCCAAGATTTTGACGTCAGTGCGACGCACATTTTCCGGGGGTTTGGGAAAAGGGCGTGAGTGGGAGACCTTGACCTACACCCCCCTCAAAAACACTCCTTCTTTTACGTCAGCCAGGACGGGCCAATCACCGTGGGGAACAACTGCCCCGGGTTCCGGTGCGGCGTACAAAACTGGTTTTCAACCCCAATGACCTTCGACCTGGGGGATTGCGGTGCGAGAGCTGACAAAGAAACAGGGGGGGGGCCGTCTGTCTGATGTAGAATATGTTGTATGTATTATGTATGTCTTTCCCCTCTGTCGTCTGTCGCTGTCTGTCTGTCTGTCTGCTTTCTGTCTGCCCCTGCGTATTATGAAAGTAGTATGTATGTATTCTTTGTCCTCGTCTTCTGTCTGTCTGTCTGTCTGCTGTCTGTATTTTTTGATGTTTTGTATGTAGAAAAGTATGTATGTATGTATTTGTAGTCTTTGTTTCTGTCGCTGCTGTCTCGTCTGTCTTCCTCCCTCCTCTCTCCCCTTTTTCCCTCTCCCCCCCTCCTCCCCCTCCTCCCCCCTCCCTTCCCCTCTCCTTCCCCCCCTTCCTCCCCCTCCCCCCATCCCCTCTCCTTTCCCCCTCCCCCCCTCCTCTTCTTTCCCCGCCCTTCTTTCGTTTTTTCCTTAAACCAGATATGGGGATTTGGGCCCTGATGTCTGAACAGAATTTTTTTATTTGGGTAATATGAACTGAGGTTTTCCCTTTTTTTTTCTTTATTTTAAAAAAAAATATGGTTTTTTTTTGTTAAAAAACCGTTGTCCCTTTTTGAATGGACTTAAAAGCTGACCCAAAGACTGATCCATTGTCCTTTTCTCTCTTTCACAATTTTCCTCCCCGACGTTTTCTTTCCCCTTTTCCCAGGGCCTTTTGTTTTTAAGGCCCGGGGGGGGTCTTCTCTTTAAGTTTCTCCTTGAATATCATTTAAAAATCTCCTCCCATTATTTCCCCAGACGCAATTTCCAAGATTCAAACCAAAAGATTTTTAAATTTTTGTTATTTTGTTTTGGTTTTGTGCTGCCCTCACCTCTGTGACACTTCTGTTCTGCTTCCCCCCGCGCCACTATTTCGAACTCTCCTTCCCAACATACCCGGGTTCCCAGGGCTCCCCTCTTCGGGGGGCAGAAATTCACAGGAGCCCATCAAAGTCAGGGGGCCGTAGGGCCCCCAGCCAGAGGGGCCGTGCACTGCTGCGATTACTTGGGAGTTTTTCAGTGGTTTCCTGTTCTACTAAAAAAAACATCACTCTCCAGTCCCCAAATTTACGACATAAATTCTTAAACTGTGGACCAGACTAGATGAGAAATCCACCCAGGGTGGGACCACCACAACGTCCCTCCATCACCCCTTCCCTTTTCACTTTCTAAAACCCGGGGGAAAGCCCAAACTGAACTGCCACAGGCACGAGGGGTCGGGAGAAACCACAAACTTTTTTTTTTTTTTCTTTTCTTTTATTCTTTTAAAACGAGTTTAGGGAATAAGCACTCATGTGTTTTTTTTCATCCAGTCCCCGTGTTTTATCATTTTAAAAATCTTGTCTTTTTCCCACCGGGCACACAATGGCCACTCAACAAAAGCGGAACGTTTAAGGTTCCGAACATCTTGCCACCCGGAGTCTGAAAAACCCCCTATGCCTATGAGGGGACAAACCCCGACATTCTATGCCTGACCCACAGCGCTAGCCACTGCGCCATGGAACCGGGTTTAAAAAAACCCGGACTTCCTCGCAGTCGAGCACGGCTGCCTATATGGCGGGGATTAAAAACAGCAACACCAAACTTCTCATTCAGTGGCAATTTTCCATCCACCCTGATTCCTGGGATTAGTGAGTCAGAGTGCACACTGGGTTACCTCCGGGGTGTTAAAACTGGGTAAGCACATCAACAACAACAACAAACAAAGCAACAAAAACAACGACAAAAAACAAGCCCATGAGTTTTTAGGGACCAGGGTGTCAGCCAGGTGTGTGACAGCAACAGGTGTTGGCGCAGACAGGTGTGTGGTAGTAGGTTTGGCAACGGTGTTGGGGAGCGACAGGTGTGGGCAGACAGGTTTGTGGGAGACGGGTTTGGTGGCAGCAGACAGGTTGACCCCGGGTTG
>JASPKP010008746.1:5000-7500 GCA_030674155.1 Stramonita haemastoma
CATGCAGAGTTGATGTGCGGGTGCTTTTACAGCGGAAGGGCAAATGCTACCCTTCCTCCTTGCCCCCCCCCCCCCCCAAAAAAAAAAAAAAAAAAAAAAAGATAAAAAAGGTAGACATTGAGATGAAGTCAGACTTCAGAAGGCTTGAACATTCATCACAAAGCAAGTCACTGAAACCAGCATCATATTCACGTGCATGCGGCAATGGAAAAAAAAAACAAACTTGAGTGATTTTTTTTTCTCTCTCTGGCTTATCTTTGCCTGTGGCCTACTTCCCTCTTTCCCTTTCTTCTCTCAGCTGCCTTAGTAGAGAGACGCTTTTGGGTTTTGGGGATCCTAAGTATGGAGACACGTGACAGTAAGTTAAAAAACATTCTTTTCAGAAAGATGCTATCTTGCTAGTTGTATTATTGACTTGCCTTTGTAGTTTGCTGCTGCTGCCACTGTTGATCAAGCCTTGTGCTTTAGGGGGAGTAGGGGGATTT
This sequence comes from Stramonita haemastoma, assembly GCA_030674155.1. Classification (NCBI taxonomy): domain Eukaryota; kingdom Metazoa; phylum Mollusca; class Gastropoda; order Neogastropoda; family Muricidae; genus Stramonita; species Stramonita haemastoma. The sequence continues at coordinate 5,486 of JASPKP010008746.1, forward strand.
GGGAGACAGTCCAGGGGAGGGGGATTTGGGGACAGTCCAGGGGAGTAGGGGGATTTGGGGGACAGTCCAGGGGAGGGGGATTTGGAAGACAGTCCAGGGGAGGGGGATTGGGGAGACAGTCCAGGGAGGGGGATTTGGGGGACAGTCCAGGGGAGTAGGGGGATTTGGGGGACAGTCCAGGGGAGGGGGATTTGGGAGACAGTCCAGGGGAGGGGGATTTGGAAGACAGTCCAGGGGAGGGGGATTGGGGAGACAGTCCAGGGGAGGGGGATTGGGGAGACAGTCCAGGGGAGGGGGATTTGGGAGACAGTCCAGGGGAGGGGGATTTGGGAGACAGTCCAGGGGAGGGGGATTGGGGAGACAGTCCAGGGGAGGGGGATTGGGGAGACAGTCCAGGGGAGGGGGATTTGGAAGACAGTCCAGGGGAGGGGGATTGGGGAGACAGTCCAGGGGAGGGGGATTTGGGAGACAGTCCAGGGGAGGGGGATTGGGGAGACAGTCCAGGGGAGGGGGAATTGGGGAGACAGTCCAACAGGGGCCTCAGTTCAGGCTGAACCAGTGTCACTAAAAGGGGGGGGGGGGGGGGAAGTGAAGATGAGGACACAGCTCTGCTCTGATGGTGCTAGTTGCAGCAGCAGCAGCACACTGGGGGGGTGGGGGTGGGGGATCTGGAGGTAGCATGCCTAGAAAGCCAGGAGTGTGGCTTCACACCCCATTTGTGTCCCCTTCTTTTCCCCCATCCAGTAGACCTTGAGTGGTGGTCTGGGTGCTTGTCTTTCTGATATGATTGACAACAGAGGTCCCGTTTGAAACACATTCAGCACACGTTAACAGGATCCAAGGCAACAAGAGAGTTGTCTATGGCTTTTTTTTTTTTTTAACAAAAAGACTGCCCTTCTCAGGGAAACAAAAACATTAACAGGAAAATATGTTATAATCGCCCCCTTCCCTACCCCCTCATGGATGGTGTTGCTCTTGTGATTATGTGATATGATATTTAATTTCTGGTCAGGGCAGCCCGAATGTCACACAGAAAGTTGTTGGTGTTGATTCTGTGAACTCTTTAGTTAGTAGTAAGGCTAGAGGGGGGTGTCAGGAATTGAAAATAGTACTGTAGCAGTGGTAGTGCTCAGTGGAACTGTTAGCAATAAAGCTAGAAGGGGGGTTGTACAGGAAAGTACAGTAACAGTAGTAGTGCTTAGTGGAACTGTGATGTACAGGATAGTAGTACACTAGCAGTGGTAGTGCTCAGTGCAACTGTTAGTAGTAAGGCTAGAGGGAGGTGGGGGGTTGTACAGGATAGTAGTACAGTGGTAGTGCTTAGTGGAACTGTGGTGTACAGGATAGTACAGTAGCAGTGGTAGTGCTTAGTGGAACTGTGGTGTACAGGATAGTACAGTAGCAGTGGTAGTGCTCAGTGGAACTGTTAGTAGTAAGGGTGGGGGTGTACAGAATAGTACAGTAGCAGTGGTAGCCTAGTGCTTAGTGGAACTGTTAGTAGTAAGGCTAGAAGAGGGTGTACAGGGTAGTAGTACAGTAGCAGTGGTAGTGCTCAGTGGAACTGTTAGCAGTAAGCGTGTGTGTGTGTGTGTGTGTGTGTGTGTGTGTGTGTGTGTGTGTGTGTGTGTGTGTGGTGTGGGTGAGAGAGAGAGAGAGGAGAGAGAGAGAGAGAGAAGAGAGAGAGAGAGAGAGAGGAGAGAGAGAGGAGAGGAGAGAGAGAGAGAGAGAGAGAGAGAGAGGAATAACTAAATGAATTGATGATCTTTGATACTCGGGTGAAGATTTTACGCCAAGCCTAGTCTTACAATCTGCCCTTGGAAACACACATACATAGAAAAGAATACAGTACTGTGGAAATCCAAGAAAACAGGGGGGTAGGGGCGCCCCCCCCCCCCACACACACACACACACATACACAACACAAAAATCATACACACATGTGTGTGCAGTGCATGTGCACGTGCACCAACTCAAAAAGCATGCACTTAATTTTTCAAATGATAAAATGCAGAATA
>JASPKP010008746.1:10000-11197 GCA_030674155.1 Stramonita haemastoma
TCTCTCTCCCCCATCTCCCTCCCCTGCCTCTCCCTCCCCCTCCTCCCTCCCTATCTTTGCCCAGTCAGTCCTGGTGTGTTATTATTAAATCCTTGTTCAATATTAAAATTGAGGTGGGGATAAAACTGTTTTTACTTCAGAGGGTACTCTGTAGTTTAGATACTCTGTAGCATTTTTGAGATGGAAGAAACGGAAAATTTTTAGCAAGCACATGCACACTGTCACCATTTCTTTCACTCTGTCTTTGGCACAACATTCATACAGATTGTTCAGTTTCATTTGTGCTCAACCCACAATTTTGCCACAGTGTGTTACAACTCCGTTTAGTACATTTTTTGTTTTTGACATTCAGTGTTTTGTACCAACATATTAAAGAAAAAGAAATGACAGCTCAATATTAAAGCATCTATAGAAGTCAGTGTTGGCCATTTAAAATAAGGAACTAATGTATTGTACTAGTGTAGTCAGTGTTGGTCATTTAAAATCCACAGTACAGGATTGAGGAAGACACTTGTATCATGTACAGCTACCTACCACTGCTAGTGAGCTTTTTTTTGTTTGTTTTTAATTTTATAATATATATATATATATATTTATAATATATATATATAATAATATATATATATATATATAATATTTTTTTTTTCCCCACCATTAGTGACCTCTTTCCAACAATACAGCATTGAGGAAGACACTTGCCACCACACTTCAGCAAAACTTTACTTTTCTCAGATAAAAAAAAAGTCACTTGTTCATCGTACATTGATGTTTGACTTCAGGCATTTTTCATTGATTTGCTCGTCAGGCATGAAGGAAGTTTCATTTTCGTCGTTCTTGCCGTTTGTCATACTCAAACCAATTCTATGCTAGTCAAATTTTTCTTCGTTTTGCTCGTCGTTTACCTGAGGGCGGGCCTTTTCCGTTATTTTGCAGCCGGCTGAAGACTGGGATCTACACCAGACTGGTAAGTAACATTGTGTGTGGCTGTGATTTACTGTGTGTGCAAAGTCAGCTGTGTCAAGCGGGGTGGAAGTTAGTATGAAGTCACGTGTAAATAGTGCTTGCTGTGTCAGTGGTGTGTGCATAGGCGTGTGTCAAGCTAAGTGGAAATATTGAGTTACTCCAGTGGACTTGGTTCATTCTTCAGTCTTTGCAGATGAGATGAGAAACTGAGTCTGTGTGTTTCTATTATTTAGT
>JASPKP010008747.1:0-5000 GCA_030674155.1 Stramonita haemastoma
TCTCTCTCTTCTCTCCCCCCTTTTTCTCTCTCTCTCTCCCTCTCTCCCCCCCCCTCCCTCCCCCTCCCCCAAAAACCCCCCTTTTTTTCCCCTTTTTCCTTACTGCCAGATTTCTTTTTCCCTTTTTCCTAAATGTTTCATCCTGACGTGTTTCAGTGTTATTCGGGCGTGACTTGCCTTTGGTTTTTAAAACCGGATCAATAAACGATGATTTTGCTCTTTTCACAAAAAACCACACACAACACACACACAACACACACACACGCACACACGCCAGCCCCGTACAACACACGAAACACACCCCCACACACACAAAGGGCGCGCGCTGCGAAAGCAGCTCGTACACACGCACCCCAACCCCCGAAAGGGCAACACAGCTTTATCATCACACAAAACACTCCCTCTCTCTATACCCCAAAAATCGGGAAAAAGGGGCCCCGGATAAAAAAAAAATTTATGTGAATGCTTACTGTTCCCCTTGGAAAAAATTTTCCTTTTTTTCCCTCTCTCTCTTCTCTCTTCTCTCTTCTTCCTCCCCTCCTCTCCTCTCCCCTCTTCTCTTCTCTCTTCCTCTCCTCTCTTTTTTCCCCCTCTCTCTCTTTTTGCCCCCCTCTTTTCTGTTTATTTGCTTTGTGGGCCCAAATTTCCTACTGGTTGTAATAGAAAGGATGACAAAATGCGGGGGGAAAAAAAAAAACCCGCAGGGCACGGGTTTTTTGTTTTTAAAACCCCCTTTACCGAAGGGGAAATGCTTTTTCCCCTTACGCAAGGGAGAGAACCCTGTAAGTGCACTTTGCTCATGTTTTTTGCTTCTGTGGGCCCATATTTTGGTTTGTTAGGGGGGGGAAAAGGGCGTGGGGGGTGGTTAAACCCCCCAAAATAGGCGCAGCCTGTGGGGAAAAGGTTAATGGTAATAAAAGCATGGTCACTACGCAAAATACACCGTCTGAATCTCAAGCTCTTTTCGGAAGGGGAAAAAAAAAAAAAATTTTAAAATTTAAAATCTGTGAGTAAAGGCCGACCCCCCTTTTAGAGCGCCTGTTTGTACGGGGAAGATGCAGCATAATTATGTTTGTTGTGGGGCTGCCAGTCTTGCAATTCTGTGTGGCCTGTATTGTGGGGGGAGAGATTTTAGCAAAACTGTGGTGATTTAGGGGGCCCCGGGTTGTGGCCCCCCCTGCCCCTGGGTGTATTTATAGTGTTGCTGTGGGTTAAAAAGGGATTTTTCGTCGCTGACGGGAAATTATTGCGTTCAATCCCAAAACCTTGTAAAAATTTAAAAAAATTGGGGAAATTATTTTTTAACTAAAAAACACGCGCTTCTTTTTAAAAAACACACATGAAAAAAAACCCCCCCAAAAAAAAAACGGTTATAGAATAAATGGGACTTTTTTTAAAAAAACCATTTGGGGGAAATGCGAAAATAAAACAAGTAGGTTTTATTGCCGTACAAAGTACAGTACCCCCCGTTTCCCACATAAAATTTTTCGGGGGGACTTTTCCCCGGAAAAGCGGGAAAGGATTTTTTTTTCTTCTCTCTGGGAGCCTGCCACTTTGGGAAAACAGCCATTAAAGAAAAAATATAGGGTTTTTGGGGTCATGAAAAGGGGCAAAGACAATTATTTTCGAGGGAAATTACACAAAAAATTTTGAAAGACAAAACTCAATGTCTTGTTGATGGGAGGGAGGAGAAAGAAGGTGCGGGTTTGAAAGAAAAAAACCCAAAAAAAGAAACAGCGAGGGGAGAAAAAAAAAAAATTTAAAAAAAAAATGCCAAAGATTTAAAAAATGTGTGTGTGTGTGCGTGGTGCGTGCGTCGTGAGAGAGAAGAGAAGACAGAGACAGAGAGAGAGAGAGCAGAGAGAGACACGGGAGAGAGAGGAAGAGAGAGACAGAGAAAAGAGAAAAATCTAATAAAATTTTTTTTTTGTTAAAGATAAAAAAAAGGATAAGAAATATGTGCTTTTTTTATTAAAACCCCCAAATCTTTTTGGGGGGAGGGCAATAGCGGCAGACAGTAGACAGCCAGATAAACAAACAGAGACAAAAACAAAAGGATTTTTTCTTCATTAAAAGGGGTCAGACGAAAATTATTTCGTCCCGTCAAAAGAGTGAAATGGTTTTGGCTGCCTTTTTTTAAAACCCCTGATTAAATCAGTCCCGCGTAGTATTTCCCCCTTTTAGGTGGGAGAGAAATTGCAAACTTGTAAAAATTTTAAAAATTATATATGTAATTTCAGGGCGGGGAATGGCCCAGTTAGCAGAAAATAAACAAAAAAAAGGGGGGTGACATAAGAAAAAGGAAAAAAAAGGCAGAAAAAAAAAAGAGGGATGGAAAAGGGGAATTCCCAGCCCCAGAATTTTTCCCCGAAAGTGGGGATGTATTTAATTAAAAAATGATAGGGCCCCCACCCCCACCCCCCACCCCCCCCCCCCCCTTTTTCCCCAGAAGAGGGGAAAAAAAAAAAAAAAAAAGGCGGGGGGCTTTGAAGTGTTATGTACCTTACGTCAGCAGAGGCAAACAAACCACTTGGCTGTGAGGACTACTTCTCATTAGCTGGGTTCCCTCTCATTCCCCTCTATCCTTCCATTAGGAATACCTTCTGTCTCTCCCCCTTACTGGCAAGAAAATTTAAAATGCTTGGCACCCGCATCACCCTTTTTCTTTAATTATCCCCGCGTGCGTGCTTTCGCTCTGGGCTGTCTGTTTTGTTGTCGATTGGCGGGGTGGTTCTGTGTGTCTGTTTTTTTCTTTGCTGTCATCGGCTGGCTGGTTCTGTTTTGTCTGTCCTTTCTATCTGTTGTCGACCTGTCTCCTGTCTCTGTCTGTCTTTTCTGCTGTTTTATCTGTGTCTGTTTTGTTCCTGTCTACGTCGGCTAGGCCCCATCTTGTCTCTCTGGGCCCGTGTCGTCTTCCCGTCTCCTTATTTTTTCCCCGTCTGTCTCTGTCTCTGCTGCTGTCTCTGCTGTTGTCTTTCTGTCTGTTGTTGTCTGTTGTTTTTCCTGTCTGCCAAATCCCTGTCTTGGTTTTTCTCTTTGATCAAGTCGGTAAAAGAGGTGCCCCCTGTTTGAAACCCGGGGGGTATTTTACTCCACTTTTTTTTTGGGCCCCCCGGGCCCCTTTCCCGACGGGTTTTTCTCTGTAAAGGGGGAAAAAGATAACACATTTTTTTTATATGTTGGTTTGTTTGTTTTTTTTTCCTTTTACCACCTTTACCCCTGAGCAATTGGTCATATTTTTGTGCATATAAAATTTTAAAAATAAACGGGGGAAAAAATTTCAAGGAAAATTTTTTTTCATTTTCAAAACGAAGGGAGAAAAAAACCAGGGGGAAAACTTTTCACATCAAATTTTTGGGGAAAAAGGGAAAATAATGTTTGGGGTGTCCTTTTAAACTCCATTCAGCAAATCCGGAAGTTTTTAAATTTTTTTTTAGAAAGCTCTTTATAAAAAAAAAAAAAAAGCCGGGGAAAAAAAAAATTTGTATATCCCTTTTTGTTTTAGCAAAGAAGAAAAGAAAAAAATTTAAAAATGGTTTCGTATCTTGATACAAAATTTAGACGAAATGAAGTGCCCCAATTTTTCCCCCAAAAACTGCTACTTTTTTTTGCCAAAAACACAAAAGATTACTTTTACTTTTTTTTTGCTTTGTAAAAGGTGGGGTTTTTTTTTTTTGTGATTGCGCGCTGTTTGTTTGATTGTTTTTTGTGACTTTAATCTCCCTGATTACCCTTTCTTTTATTAATTAACTGAAGGGGTAAAAAACAGACAGAAGAAAGCAGTAGACTTTTTCCCCGTTACTCTCATTACATGGGAGCAGAATAATGCATTCCTCCCATTTGCTCTTTCCCCCGTGGGAAAAAAGTGGCTGATACGGAATTCTATTGCCATTTAACCTCCCACAGTAAATTGTTTGCTGTTCCCCTGGCAATAGGGTCGCAAAAAGCAGTACAAACCCATGGTTTTTTTATTATTATTATTATTATTAGTGGTACTATTTGTATCATTATCGTCGTCGTGTCATATCATCTTCATCATCATAGTTTTTTTGTAAAGAAAAAAAAGTATTTTCAGCGTACTTCAGTTCACCCCTTTTTACTTTGCCTGACACACACACAGACGCGCGTGTGCGCGCTTGCACATGCACACGCACTGGACGCAGCACATGCAAACACTTTCACTAATCAAACACGCACGCATGCAGCAACATGCACACGCACGCACGCATGCACACAGACCCACACCACCACCCCCACCAAAAAATCTCAAATAAAAATAAATAAACCACTACCACCACCACTTCCCCAACAACCCACACACACACCACACACACACACACACACCACACAACCAACACACACCCCACCACACAACACACACACGGGGGGGGGGGGGAGACAGACAGACAGGACAGACAGACACCAGAGGAGACAGAGAGAGAGAGAGAACACAGAGAGACAGACAGACAGACAGTACAGAGAGACAGAGAAACACAGAGAGTCAGCAAAGAAGAAAAATAATTATCGTCAGTTGCCAAGAATGTGTCTGTGTTCTTAGTAGGGCCATATGGTTCATGGTCAGGCCAGGCTGATGGGTATAATAGGCCTATACTAGCCTAGTCTCGTCTGGCCAGAAAAATAGGCAGCAAGCAGTATAGTAGCCTAGGCTACAGTCCTTGTCAGTACAGTGGCTGCTGCACTGGGTGAGAGAGAGAGAGAAGTGAACAACGGCAACGCTGATTGCAATGCTGACGCTTTCCACTTCCACGTCATCTCGTCTTCTGTGATACAATTGCACACTGTAATTGTCTTTTTTTTCTTCTCTTTTTCACACACACGCGCGGGCACACAGACACACACACACACACACACACACACACACACACACACACCCACACACACACACACACACACACATACATACATACAGACATACACAGACATACACACCACACGCATGCTTGCATGCACGCACGCACGCACACACACACGCGCGCGTG
>JASPKP010008748.1:0-2500 GCA_030674155.1 Stramonita haemastoma
AGGGGGGTTTGGAATAGGACTGCGCACAGCCCCTTCTCCTTTCATGTTCCCCCAGGGCTGAAACCCGCCCCTTGTTCCTCTTCAGCAGCCACGACAATCACGATGGGAAACCCGGCTGGAGGCTAGGAGGCCGTGCTGCTCAAAAGGAGGAAGGAGGCAGAGGGGGTGGTGGGAATGTTGATAATGGAAGACAAGAAAGAGGAGGAGGAGGGTGTGTTGCAGTTATCAAGATGCAAGAATATTGAGTAGCAAACAAGAAGAAAAAGAAGAAGAAGAAGAAAAGAAGGAGGAGGAGGAGGAAGAAAAGAAGAAAAGAAAAAAAGAAGAAAAGAAGAAGAAGGAAGAAGAAAAGAAGAAGAAGAAGAAGAAGAAGAAGAAGAAGAAGATAGAGGTAGGAGAGGACGGAGGAGGAGGAGGAGATGGAGAAGTAGGAGAAGTAGGAGAAGAAGAAGAAGAAGAAGATGAAGAAGAAGAGAAAGAAGAAAGAAGAAGAAGAAGAAGAAGAAGAAGAAGAAGAAGAAGAAGAAAGAAAAGAAGAAAGAAACGATGTTATTATTGCATGATGAACAATTGTGATGAGGATGATGTAGTGATGCTGCTGTGGAAGTGCATCCGATGTTTGTTTCAAACACAAGCTTTCTAGAGAAGGACAAACCAAACACACAAAGACTAACCCCAAACTAACAAACAAAAAACCCAATGAAACAGACAAACAAAACCAGTTTTTTTCTGCGTGAATTTGGACTGCTCTCCCCAAGGTGAGCGTGTCGCCACAAGAGCAGCTCCACCTTAAAAAAAATCCCGATTGCATGTGTTTGTTTCCCTTTGAGAGTGTCTTCGTATCAAAGTCTAGTTGATCACTACAGCCATTTCATAAGAGAGCACAGTTGTTTACAGTGAATTGTACGAAGTGACAGCCCTGATAGGGCCTCTGGTCAGCGGGGCTATAAACAACATGACTGGATTGGATAGCTACAATGAACTCAAAATCAAATGAACCGAAACTGAGAAATATAGAGAAGGAGAGATAATATTTCTTCTTCCTTGTTGTTGGACGCTCAGATAGCAATTCCAGAGGCCTTGACAAATGCTGCTGTGCGCTGAAGGCCCTCCAGGGGTCCAAGAAGCTTGTCCCTCATCAGCAGGTCAGTAGGCCAGACATCGGCCTTCACTCAGGTTTGGGTGTGTTGGACAGGTCTGGAGGAAGTGTTTCCACTGTCATGGGAGAAGTACCAAAGGGCCACGCCTCAGAATCCTCCAATGTGGAACTTGGTAAACATGTGATGTATGTGTCTGTAGTGTCCAGTCCACAGCATCACGATTGTTACGTGGTCTTCCTGGGGAGGAGGTAGTGGTCATCCTTACTGTTGAAATCAGGGGCTGCCCAAGCCATCTTCTCTTTTGTTTTTCCCCTCACTATGTCTTTGCTTCTTCATACCTCCCTTCTTGCTCCTCTTGAGGCATTTGACTTCCTACTTCGCCTGTAGGTCAGCTTCCTCATTCCCTTAGATGCTGCAGTGTGAAGGAACCCACTGGATGACTGTATGGTCAGTGGATTTCATATGAGTGATTCTTTCATCACAGAGAACATTAAAAGCTCGGAACATACCTGTACTAAACATCACTAAATTTTCCTGGCGAAAATACAGGTCCGTCATCAGCATACCTGGTGGTCATATGAAATCTAAAAATTTGCTGGCGCCATGAGACACGAATAAAGTTGTCTTTTATTAGAGCAAAAATGGAAAAGATATTTCTGCGCTGGTATGACATTTTGTTCTTTCATATCATAACACAAGGCAAACACACAAACACTTTATTTTGATGAAACAGAAAACCAGAAAACGAAATAATACGGCAAAACTGGTCGAAATAGATTGATGGTCATACTTACAATTTTTAGAAAAAAAATGGGAGTTCTCTTCGTTGGATAATATGTGCAGAAGTCTGCAAAACCTGAAGAAGTGACAACCTCAAGCAAATGTATTTCCTTACAAATATTCATCTGGAAGAGTCCATTGTGGCTATAGGGTGGTATGGAGTTTTTACTTCTGACCAGTGATCGGGATTGGAACACACAGTTTCACCTGAGTATTTTCTCAAACTTACCCTTTTAAACTGTCGAACTTCTCCTGTTTTTAAAACAAATCCACCTGTGTCCTGGCTAGATTTTTCTCCTCAACAAAGGAGTCAAAACATTCTGGTCACCCCTTTTAAACGTAAATGAAGACTTCCCCCCATAAGGAGAAGTGCTAGGCATTTTTTGCCACACTGTTTAGTTGCATAGCGACCACTTTGATGACGCTTCAAAAATGCCAACGTGTGCTTAAGGATATGCATGAAAAGAGTTGTACTGTCGAAAACTTGAGAAGTTTTAAGTCATTTTGTTAAATTTCGAGAGCTTTTACGTCTTTAACATTATGTACCGAAGCAAAGAAACAGCATAATCTTCCCAATAAAAAAAAAGTGGTTTCCACTGTGGGAGATGCAATGACTGTTT
>JASPKP010008748.1:7500-11196 GCA_030674155.1 Stramonita haemastoma
GACTAGCACTGAGTTAATTCCGGGGAAAAATCCCCTCGAAGGGAATCGAACCCCGGGGGGTCAAATGCCATGCAATTTTTTACCCTGTAAGTTTTAGAGAAGAGAGAGGGGGGGGGGGGGAGGGGGGGGGGTAGATCAAAACAAGACAAATGAGAGGTGACGTATACTCTTTTGAGAGAACGAAGAAAAAGAAGAGAGAGGGGGGGGGGGAGGGGGGGAAGAAGGGGGGGGAGAAGAGATATTACTGTTTTGGAGGAAAAGAGTATATACGTTTTGAAGAGACACAGAAGAGAGAGAGGGGGGGGGGGGGGGGGGAAAAGGGGGGGAGGGGAGAGAGAAGAGAACAGAGAAGAGAGAAGAAGTATATTTAGTAAAATACTGTTTTTAAGAGAGAAGAGAGAGAGAGAGAGAGAGGAAGAGAGAGAGAGGAGAGAGGGGGAGAGAAGAAGAAAGAGGAGAAAAGAAGAGAGAGAGAGAGAGAGAGAGAGAAGGGCATGTTGTAAGTAGAAGGTTTGTTTTTCTTCATTATGAATAATGACATATGTTTTTGCAAGTTCCCATTCCGAAATATATCATTTAGTTGGGGCCAAAAACCCCTTACAAGTCTACCTGAGAGGGTTTTCAAGGGAAATTTTAATTCGAAACGGGGTTCGGGGTTTTGTTTTCTCTCTTTGTTCGTGATCTCTCTCCCCACCCTCTCTCTCTCCCTTTCCTCTCTCTCTCTCCTTCTTTCCTCTCCTTCTCCCTCCTCCTCATCCGCCCTTTCCCCCTCTCTCCTCCCCCCCTCATCTCCCCCAACCCCCCAAAACCCACCCCTCCCTTCCCTCCCCTCCCTCTCTCTCTCTCTCTCCCCTCTCCTTCTTTTCTCGTCCTTCCCCACCCCCCCCCCTCTCCTCCTTTTACCCCCCCTCACCCCTTCTCTCCTCCCTCTTCCATTTTCCCTCTCCCCCCTCTCCTCCTCCCCTCCCTCCCCTCCCCACTTCCCCTCCCCCCTCCCAAACCTCCCCTCCCTCCCCTTCCTCCCCTCCCCCTCCCCCTCCCCCCTCTCCCCCTTCCTCCCATCCCCCCTCTCCCCTTTCCTCCTCCCATCCCTCCCCCTCTCACCCCCCCCCTTTCCCCCCCTCCCCCCGTCTTCCTCTCCCCCCCTCCCCTCCCCTCTCACCCTCCCCCTCCCCCCCCCCTCCTCCCTTTCCTCACTCCCTAAAATTTTCCCTCCCTCTTTCCCCTCCCCACTCCCTCCCTCTCCCCCCTCTCTTCCCCCCCTCCCCCCGCCCCCCCCTTTCCATCCCCTCTCCCCCCCCTTTCCCCCCCTCTGCTCCCTCCCTCACCCCCACACTCCCCCTCTAACCCCCCCCCCTCCTCTCCCCTCCCCCCCAACCCCCCTCTCCACCCCCCCCCCTCCTCGCCCCTTTTTCCTTCCCACCCCCCCCCTCCCCCTCCCCCCCTTCCACCCCCCTTCCCTCCAAAACCCCCCTCCCCCCTTCCCCCTCCCCCCCTTTTGCCCGGTATCCTCCACTCCCCCCCCCCACCCTTCTCCTCACCCCCCTTACCCCCCCGCATCCCGGCCCCTTCCCCCCCCTTCCCCACCCTCACTCCCCCCAATCCCCCCTCCCCCCACCTCCCCCTCCCCCCTCCCTTCCCCCCCTCCCTCCCCAAAAAAGCTCCCCTCCCCCTTAAATCCCTCCCGGGCCCCCTCCCCCCCTCCCCTCCCCCTTTCTTCCCCCCCCCACTCCCTTTCCCCCGCTCACCCCCCTCAATTTCCCCCTCCCCCTCCCTCTCCCCCTCCCCTCTCCCCTTCTCTCCCCTCCTCTCTTTCCTCCCTCCCCCCTCCCTCTCTCCCCCTCCCCCCCCTCCCCTCCCACCCCTCCCCCCCCCCCTCTCCCCCCCCCACTTTTCCCTCACCCCCTCCTCCCCCAAAATCCCCTCCCACCTCCCCTCCCCCCCCCCCACTCCCTCCTCCTCCTCCCCCCCCTCCCTTTTCCCCTTTTCTCCCCCCCCTCCTCTCCCCCTCTCCCTCTCCCTAAAACCCATCCCACACTCCCCCCCTTTCCCCCCTTCTCCCTTTCTCTTCTCCCTCCCCGCCCCTTCCCCCCTCCCCCCCCCTCCCTCCCCCTCCCTTCCCTCACCCCCTCCCTCTCCTTTTCCCCCTTCCCCCCCCCCTCATGTTTTTCCCCCTTTCGCTCCCTCCCACCCCCCCCCCCTATATTTACCCTCCCCCCCATCTCCCCCTTTCCCAATCTTCCCCTAAACCCCTTCAAAACTCCCTCCAAACCCCCCCCCTCCCCTCCCCATCCCCTTCCCCCCCTCACTCTTCTCACTCCCTCCCCTCCCCCCTTTCCCCCAAAAATCCCCCATCTCCCCCACTCCCCCCCCTCACCCCCCCTCCCTTTCCCCTCCCCCTCCCTCCCCACACCACACCAACGACCCCACCTGTGCGGCTGTTTTCCCCCGGCAAAAAAAACCCAGGCGCCCCAAAAATGCCTCTTTTCCCCGTCCCTCCTGTAGCTGTTTTTGGGGGGAGGGGGCTTTCAGCAGAAAAGAAGAAAGGGGGCCCCGGATCACAAAGTCATTATCAGCAACTAAGTCCTGGATCAAGTCCAAGCCAAAAAGAAAGCAAAAAAAAAAAAAAAAGGGAAAAAATTTTAAAGGGCCTTTTCCCCCCCGATGCACATCCCTCTTTTTTTTTTTTTTCTTTTCCCCTTTTTTTTTTAAATTTTTGTTTTTGGTCAAAAAGAAGAAAAAACCCTTAACCTATGGTGCACGCCGCCCGGGACGACAGCACCGCCACACCCCACACAACACACAACCCCACACAAAACCAAAACACCCCCAAACACACACACAACACACCCCCCAAAACACACACCACCTCTTCAGTGGTCTACTGGGAAACACAAAGAAATTAATCGAAAGGGAACAAAGGGGTCTCCTGGGGTCAGTGTTTCCTACACAAGGACCGTCTTCCATATGACCCCTCAGTATCAAAAGGGATTCCCCCCCCCACCCTTTTGGAAATTCTGTGCCCGGAATTTACCCCCTCTTTTCTTAAAACCCTTTTCCTCCCTTTTTGTTTTCTGCCCTGTTCCTTATCTGCCTTCAATTCCTTTTCTGTATTTTCCTCCTTTTTGGTCTATTTTTTTTTCCCGAAAGACTTAAAAGATAACAAAATCTCCCCCCCACGCCAGAGTCAGAGTGCTGGGCCTGACTTGTCAGGCGCTTAAACGGCAGCACAAACATTTTCGCTCAATGAAAGACAACCATAAATTGTTCGACAGAAAAAAAACGATTTTCCCCGAGTACTCCTTCACGGATGCAAAAAAAAAAAAAAACACCAAAAAACTACCCTTAGCAGTTTGACATTTCCATTCTGAAATGAACCAGTCAGAAAGTATTTTTTTTGTGGGGGGTCAATATGCAATTTTTCTATCCCCGGCTTAGGTTTTTAAAAAACCCCCGTTAAACGTTTAAGTGATTACATTTTCACGATGTTTTCCCAGTTTTCATGCAGTTTTTTTCCTGAAGTTTCGACAAAAATTTTATTTTGAAAATACAGTGAACCCCCAAAAACAGTCCAATCCATCCCCGCTATGTTTTTGTTTTATGTTAGAAACAGGGATGTAAAAAACCCCTTTTTTTGTGTAAAATTTACAAAAAAACAATTTACAGGGAAAAACAATTCTTGTGGAAAAAACAAAA
>JASPKP010008749.1:0-11196 GCA_030674155.1 Stramonita haemastoma
TTTCCCCAAAAATGAACTATTTGCTGATGACACAACATCATACAAGCCATAATGACATTGCTCTCTTGAACCTATTACAACAAAGCTGAATATCTTGTCAAATTGGACAGATCTGAACCACATGTCTATTCACCCCAAAAAAAAAAAATCAGCTTATCACCACCAACAAAAGCGACAAAATTTACCTCAAATCAGTTTCCAATACATATAAAAAAAAGGAAGCAATCGAACAACCTCATCCAAAAATTTTAGGAGTGACAATTGATGAAAACTCGTGTTCTACCACAACTCATATGCAAATACTTTCCCAAAGAGTATACCTTGACAAAATTAAAACTTCCTTGCTACCATTCAAGAAATTATTTTTAAGTTTATATCAATCCTCATAGAATATGCCCAACCCCAGGGTTTTTTGCCATGCAACACTTTAAACCCTTATCAAATCTGATAAACGTGCTCTCAAACTTATCTCCTTTGGGAAAAAAACTTACTTGACGTGGATTTTATCAGTTAAGGGTTTTCCCCCCTACAAAAAAAGCTAAAAATAACACGGGCACCTGAGTTTTTAAAAATAATGCAGGAGCGTCCCCACATCCTTAAAAGATAAGTTCCCAAAAGAACGTTCCCAAAATACTGAAAACCAAATTACCCCCAAACCCAAGATAGCTTGTTCAAGTATTTATATCTCGGCCCTGACTGTGAGCTCCCTTTCCTGATTTAATTAAACGCACCCAAAAAATTGTCACCTTTCAAAAATCACCTAATATTAGCATCAAAAAATGAACCGTAAATCATCCTTTGGGAATATTTAAAAATTTCCCCCTTTCCTCTCTTCTTTTGTGTTGGTTTTGTGTGGGTTGTGTGGTGTGTGTGTGTGTGTTTGGTGTGTGTGTTGTTGTGGGTGTTGTGGGTGTGTGGTGTTTTTGAAGTTTTTAATTATCTTATCTTTGTGTACTTTTAACTGATTTCAAAGAGTAAATTTTTTAAAAATTTTATTTCATGTACATTTATCAAAATGGTATATTTTCTATATAGCATAAAATAAAAGATAGGGAGTGTTTAAATGATGAAAACATTGGGGGAGTTAAAAATTTTTGCGCAAAAACACCTGGGCCCAAAAATGACGTTACTCTCCCCTCTCTCTCATCTCTCTCTCTTCTCTTTTCTCTTCTCCCTTTTTCCTCTCTATCTCTCTCTCTCTCTCTCTCTCTCTCTCTCTCTCCTCTCTCTCCCTCTCCTTTTCTTCTTGTTGCCTAAAAATGTTATCATCCATATTGAAATTACGTTTTTAAAATTTTTTAAACTTTTAAATAACACTGTTAATGCAGTTGATTTTGTATAATTTTTTTTTTTCTCAAGTAAGCTGAAAAAATTATGTTCATTTATGATTACAAAAATGGTTTGAACGTGTTTTTTATGCCATAAATACATAATCATAAATTCGGGTACTAGAAAATGATGCCTAAAAAAAATTGCCTTACAGGGGAAAGGGGACCCTTTTGTTTTCCTTTCATGATTGTTAAAATTGGGCTATAATTTTAAAAATGAAGTTTATGATGACATGAGCGCGAAATTGGGTTTGTGTTGTGTGTGGGTGTGTGTGTTTTGGTGTGTGTGTGTGTGTGTGTGTGGTGGTGGTTTGTGTGGTGGGGGGTGTTTTGGGGTGGTGGTGTGGTGTGTGTTGTGGTGTGTGTTGTGTTTGTGGTGTGTGTGGGTGTGGTGTGTGGTTGTTGTGGTTAATTTTTTTTTTTTTTTGTCGTCCCCCTTGAAACAAAATTATTAGTTTTCATGACTTTTTTTTTGCTGTTGTTGTTGATAGGTCTACCTCAAGTTTTTGATGTTTTTTTTCTTTTTTTTTTTCTGTTTTAATTGCTTTTTTTTTTTTCTTCTTTTTTTTGTATGAATTAGAATGTAAAGAAAGGATAATATTTTTCACCTGTTGATGTTTGATTTTACATTCTTCTTTTTTCTATGACTAAAAATTTTTTTAAGAAAAAAAACAAAAACAAAAACAACCCCCTCAAAGTTAATGGCGCCCGCGGATAGTACTTATAAATATAAGTGGAGTAAGGGGGTTTGGGGGTGTGTGTGGTGTTTGTGTGTGTTGTGTGTGTGGTGGTGTGTGTGGTGGTGTGTGGTGTGTGTGTGGGGGTGTGTTTTTTTGGGGTTCATTTTGTGTGTGTGTGTGTTTGTTGTGGTGTGTGGTGTGTTTTTTTGTGTTGGTGTGTGTGGTGTGTGTGTGTGAGGCATTTGCCGCGGCGTGCATGGGGGGAGTGGGTTGCGTAATGTATTAAAGTATGATGTATGAATTATGTAATGTAGTATGTATGTATGTATTTGTATTATGAGTTGTTGTGTGTGGTGTGGTGTGTGGGTTGTGTTTGGTGTGTGTTGGTTTTGTGTGTTTTTGTGTGTGTAACCCACGTTTGGAGTAGTTTTACGGTATTATTATCATATATTATACTATTGTTGATATTATTCTTATTGTCATCTTATAAACATTTTTTTACTTTAGTTCCTTCTGAGTTCATTTTGTTTTTTATGAGTTGTAACAATGTTGTAGCTAGTTAATTTTTTTGGGTGGACTTTTCTTGGTTCTAAGTTGTTTTTTTTATTAGTTTTTTCGTTGCTTTTATCTTTTAAACGCTTCTTTTTTTCTTCTATAATCAAACTTTATTGGGGCTTTGTTTTTCGTCTTCTGAATGAGTGCTTTTTTATCTTATTATGTATAATGTCCTATTCCTTTTTGTTGTTTGGTACTGCATATATTTTTTACTGTTTATATTTTTTATCTTTTTTAACCCGAAAAGGGCGGGGGACTGGATGTAAAAAAGACTGAGTGCTTATCTTTTTTCCCGAATAAAAGAATTTTGCCTTGCCTTCCCTTGCCTTTTTTGCCTTTTCCCTTTCCTTGCCTTTTCTTCTCTGTGATAAATCTAACATTGAATGTTTAAAGCCAATTTCTACTCCACCAAAAAACCCCTAAACAGAGGACTAACAGCAAAGTGGACACAGCGTTTGCTTCTTCCCCGGGGCCATGAAATCTAGGGTTCAAATTTTCGGAAACGAAACTGGAAATTTAAAGGGGAAAAATTTTTTATGACTCTCCATTTTTTTAAAATTATTTTTTTTTTTTTTTTAAATTTAATTTTTTTTATTTAAATTTTATTTTTTTAAATTTAAAAAATTTTATTTTAATTTTTAAAAAAACCACTTAGCACAGCAGATTTCTTGCGGAAATTCGGGAGGTCTTTCCCCCGGGGGAGAGCGCGCCGCCAAAAGTCGCGCCTCCCCATTAAAAAAAAAATCTATTTATTTATTTTATCAGCCTGACCCGCCCTGGGACCCCAACTCCCCGATTTTTTCCTCAGGATGGGTGCTAAACACGACACTTGTGTCATGCGGGGTTTTTTTTTTTAATTTAGTTTTGTCACCCGTTCCTACCGGCACAAATTGGCCTGCTCTTCCGAAAGGGGTGGAAGGGGGGTTTTTTAACGGGGGCGCAAGATGTTCTTCGTGCGTTCGCACAGGGGGGTCTTGGTTTATAGTCCACCGACTTACAGGTGCAGACAAGCCATTTCCTGATACTGGATTTTGGGTTCTCTTTTTATGTGATGGGTGCTGCTGGGTGTTTAGAACCTATGTGTGTTTATTGATTTGTTTTTTTTTACTGGTTATTGCTTTTAAATAAGGCTTTAACCCCCCGGAATTTCTTGTTTTAGGATAATAAACTTTTCAATTTAAATTTAAATGAATTCCTTATCATAAAGCCACGTGAAGAAAAAAGACACATTGAATATTTAGAATTCATTGTTTGAACAGGGGGTTAGGGAAATGTAAAATACCCAGCTGCCCCCGGGTACTTTTGGGGAGAGGGAGGGTTCCGTTAAGTTCAACTTGTCCAAGAGACGCAGCCGGTGAAGAGGCTCAACGATTCCTCAGGAGTTGAGGGGTAAAGAAATACGAAACCCAGGAACCTTTTAAGCCCTTTTCTTTTTAGTTTCTGTTTTGTTTTGTTGATGTTTTTTTGATTGTTTTTTTAAAATGTTTGTTAATTACTTTCTTTCGGGTAAGGGTAATGATGATGATAGTAATAAAAATAAAAAAAATTAAAAATAATAAAAAAATAAAAATAATAAAAAAACAATAAAACAATAATAACAATAATAACAATTTATTTATTAAATTTTTTTTTCATTTTTTTTTTTTAAAAAAAAAAATTTATTTTTTTTTTCCTTTTCTTTTCTTTATTTTTTTATTTTTTTTTTTTTAAAAAAAATTTTTTTGCTTTTTTTTTTGGCCCCCTGGGCAAGGCTCTGTTTTTAAAAAGGGAGAAATTTTGGTATCACCTTTTTTTCCCCCCAAAAGTAGGTAGCCGAATTCCAATTAGGGATGGTGCCCTAAACACGACACTTTCCCCACCGTTTTTAAAGAGTTTACATGCGTTCGACTGGCGCGAAACGGGATACTCTTTCAAAAGGAGAACGGGGTTTTAACGTGAACCTTACATGTTTAAATTGCGTTTCCACGCACTTTGGTTTTTTGTGTCTCCGAAGAACTTTTAGGGGAGTTGAGTCGGCACGATGTTAACTCCCGGGGGAAAAAACCCTGGAAAATGGTGGGGCTCAATCCCGGGTCACAAAATTTGGCAACGCTCTAACCACTAGGCTTAAAACCCCCCGCCTCCCTCTCACACCCCCTTTCACAGCGTCTTTTTGTTTTTGGTGTGTGTGGTGTGTGGGGTTTTTTGTGTGTGTGGTTTTGTGTGTGGTGTGTGGTTTGGTGTGGTGGTGTGTGTGTGTGTGCGTGTTTTTTAAATGTTTTAAAATTTTGGCTCCTTTTCAAAGGCCAGTTTTGATTTAAAAGAATTTTGTTTGACTCCCCCCTTTGATAAAATATTCTTTTGTTTTTTTAAAAAAAATTTGTGTGTTGCCTCTTTTTGGTATCCCTTTGTTCATATACGTTTTTTTTGTTTTTTTTATAATGTTGTTTAATGATCGCTCCCTTTATAGTCTTTGTTGTTTTGTTGTTGTTTTTTTTTAATTGGTTTTTTACCTGCATCTCTTTGTATTTTGATATTGTTTATTGATCTTTTTTTTCATTTCAGTCTTTTCCTTTTTTTTTTTGGTTTTTTGTTTTTTATGTTTCATATCCCTTTTTTAAGTTTCCAGTGCTTTTGTCCTTGCGTCGACATGAAGAGTGAGAAGGTGAAAAGGAATTAAAAAGAAAGGCAAGAATGAATCTAAAAATATAGTATCATATAATTTATATTAATTATATATAATATCTACATATTCTCATGTTCTTTCGGTCTATTCATTATATATTTTATATTATATTATATCAAAAATTTCACATCACATCATTCAAAATAGCATATAAAATCATATCACAGCACAGCACGGCATAGCAAGCATAGCATAGCATAACATAGCATGGGGAAAAGATACAATATTTACAAAAATGCATACACACGGGGCTGGAAAGAAAAAAAAAACTGATTTCCTTTCCATTTCCTCGATATAAAAAAAAAAAAAAATTTTTTCATGATGCATATCATAACATAGCCATATAGAAAGCATAGAAAAGCATGGCACAGCAAAGAAAATGCAAAAAAAACATACCATACATATTATATCATATCAAAACCTTTTCTCCCTGTTGTATCCAAATCTGTTTTTTTTCAACATACAAAATTATTCATTTTCATATCATTCAAAACTATCATATCATATCATATCATACAATCATACATAATTCTTTTTATATCATTATCATATCTTTTTTTTCTGTTTTTGGGTTTTACGTTTATACTTTTCTTTCACGCTTTCTCCCCTTGAAAACGGGCTGCTTTTCTTGGGGAAAGCGCATCACCACGGGGGAATTGCAAAACTTTTTTTTTCTTTCATCAATATTTCCTTTTGGGGTGAACGGATTTTTTTTTACAAAACCCACCCAAAAAACAAACAAAACCAAAAATCAACCTCAACAATTAAACTCACCAATTTTTTAGCCCACGCCAAAGGAACTGGAACTAAGATTTTAGGGCCCTTTGAAATCAATAGGGTTTGTCCTCCACTACCTGCATCCGTCAAGAATTGTAACTGGATTGGGGAAAAAAAAAAAGAAACCCCCTAGCTCAAAAATTTAGAAGCAATACAATGTAATGATGAATTGCATCCGTACAGGCTTTGTGCACATGGGGGTGTTGGGGTGGTGTGTGGTGGTGTTTTGGGTTTTGGTGTGGTGTGTGTGTTTTGTGTTTGTGTTGTGTTTTTGTTTTGGGTTTTGTTGTGTTGTGTTTGTTGTGTTGTGTTGTGTTGATTGGTTTTGTGTTGTGTTGTTGTTTTGTGTGTTGTGTGTGTGGTGGTGTGTGTGTTTGGTTGTGGTGTGGTGGGGTGGTTGGTTGTGGGGTGGTGTGTGGGGGGTTTTTTGGGGTGTGGGTGTGTTTTTGTGGGTGGTGTCCAGACCTGAAAAATGGGCGCATGATTGCGAACTTTGAGTGGGGAACTGGGCTGGTTTTTTTTACTACATTTTTGTTTGGGTTTTTTTAAGAGGGGGGTGTACTGCGTGTTTTTTAAATTTTTTTAAAGAAAAACTTTTTTTTCTTTTTTTTTTAAAAGAAAAGATTTAAAAAAGTGCGCAGGTGCGTGTTTGTGCACGCAGGCAGCATAATGCAAACAAACACACACACACACACACACACACAGACACACACACACACACACAACCCACACACACACACACACACACACACCATATATATATATATTTTTTAAAAATATTATAAATTATATATATATATATATATAAGTATGTATTAGTTATATTGGTCCCCATGAAAAGGTTCATCAATCGTAAAGAAGCGAAACTTAAAATGGGGGGGCATGAAACCGAAAAAAGGCTTGAAAAAAAACAATACTGAAAGGCACTGTCCAAGGAGGAAAAAAAAGGGAACCAAGGAAGAGAGGTAGGACAAATCAGGGGAAGGGAAAAGCCTAGAACCCACACAATTTTGAAAAGGCAGAACAGAAAGGGGAAAGGGAGGGAACGGGTTGTCAAGTCTTGGGGGGTTTTCCCCCACGGTCCCCAACAAAGGGGTGATAGAAAGAAGATAGATAGAAGATAGATAAGATAGATAATAGATAATTTTGATAGATAGATGAAAGTAGTGAGTAATGTTTGAGGGGAGTGATGGGTTGAGGTGGGGGTGGGTAAATATTAAATATTAAAAATATGTATTATATATATAAATTTATTATATATATAAGTAATGCGTGTGTGTGTGTTTGTGGGTGTGGTGTGTGTGTGGGGTGGGTTGTGTGTGTGTGTGGGGGTTTTTTGTGTGGTGTGTGTTGTGTGTGCGTTGCGTGGGCGGTGTCGCGTGTTTTTGCGTGTGTATGTGTGGTTGTGGTGGTTTTCCAATTTTTGTACTTTTCAGTTTCAGAACTGAAATTTTTTATATCGTTTTTTTGTCGTTTTTTCCCCCCCCTGTAAATGCATGACAAAAAATGAAAATTCCCCGCATTAACAAACAGACTTTATAAAACTATTGGTTCTTGTTAAACAGCCCATTTACTCGCATTTTTCAAGGGGTGAATTTGGGATCGACATTACAAAACTACATCAAATCCAATCCGTTTCGCCATTTACAAATGGAAAGTATGGAAAGCAATTTGGGACCAGCACAAATCAATGGGTAGTTGTTTTTTTGTTTTGTTGTTGTTTTTTTAGTCCAGAGTGGGGAAAGTATCAAACCCACAAAAGATCACGTTTTGCGGAATTGACGTACACTCTTGTCAATAAGCGTCATGGCTTCTTGGTTGATGGTTCTCGACATTTTCCCTTTTAAACCTTTTTTTTTGCTGTAGCTTTTGGGTATATTTTAAAAGGAGCAGCCCCTAAGTCAATTAGACAAGGTCAAAAGGGGGGGATAAATTTTTAAAGTGTAAAAATGCTAACTGCAAATAGGGATTTTCCCCCTTTTGGAAATTTTTAAAGGATTGAGGTTGTAAAACATTCTGAAAAAAGCAGGTTTTTTGTGCTTTTTTTTGAAAATAAGGTATTGAAGTTTTGACACTTTTATTTTTTTGGGGGCCATACGGATTTTTCCATGGCAACAGTGCATAAAAACTAAAAAATTTTTTGATTTTTATTTTTTAAAAAAGCGATGCCTTTCCAATATCTGTACGACTTTAACAGGCTTGTAAAAAAAATTTATCATCTTGACCCCTATGTCCCCTTAAAGAAAACAACAAAAGCAACAATAACAAAATTTTTAAACGGGGAAATTTTTGTTTTTCATATTGGATTCCCCTTTTTAAAAAAAAAGGGGGAAAC
This sequence comes from Stramonita haemastoma, assembly GCA_030674155.1. Lineage (NCBI taxonomy): Eukaryota > Metazoa > Mollusca > Gastropoda > Neogastropoda > Muricidae > Stramonita > Stramonita haemastoma. The sequence goes on from JASPKP010008749.1 coordinate 8,341, forward strand.
AAAAGTATTCAAACCAGCAGAGCCACAACACAGACACAGACACACAGACATACAACACACAAACACACACACATACACACACACACCCCACACCACACACACACCACACACACACACACACCACAAAACACACACACACACACACACCACACACACACACACACACACACACACACAACACAACACACACACAAAACACAACAAAAACCCCAAAACAACACAACGCAACACAACACAAAACAACAACAAAACAAAAAACAAAACAAAACCAAGAAGTAACTTTGTTTATGGTGTAGTTGTTCTAATGTTTGTTTTCCTTGGGGTTTTTTTTGTTTTTTTTGGGGTTTTTAAAGTTACCTTGGCATCTGAAACAAAAGCCAAAGGACCATGGTACAGAACAATGATCAAAACATGGGTTTTTTCATTTGTTCTGGGGGGAAAGTGGGTTAGAATCAAGGAAAAAGGAAATGGAACACATTGAATTCATGTTATATAAATCAATTGGGGGGGGGGGGGGGGGAATAAAAAAAAAGAGGAAAAACCAAGGTAAAGGCGGGGGGTTTTTGGTTGGGGTGGGGGTGTTAGTGTGGGTGTTTTTTTTGTTTTTGCGTGGTATTGTGTGTGTGCGTTGTGGGTGGCGGTGTGCGTTTGTGCGGTGTTTTTTGTGAATGTATGGTGGGGCTTGTGCACTGTGAGTAGGCTTGCGTTCATGCAGGTGTTTGCGTGCTGCATTGTGGGGTTTTTGTGCTTGCGTGAATGCATGTGTGTGCGATGTATGTGCTGCATACGTATGTGCGTGCATGCATGTTATTTAAATTTGTTGCATGCATGCGTGTGTATGATTGCGTAGGATTGTGCATGCATGTGTGTTGCACGTGGTTGCTGGCATGCGCCTGCGCTCCAATTTTATGTGTGCATGGTATGTCTAATGAAAATAAAGGAAAAAAAATCAAAAAAAACAAGGAAAAAAAAAAAACAAAAAAAAAAATTAAAAAAACTGGAGAAAAAAAGGGGGAAAGGGGACAGAGCAGGCACGGAACCTTCCCCCCTCCTCCCCACAGTGTAGGGTTTCCCCCCGTCCAGGCTTTGCTCCAATAATCCATAGTTTCCCCCCCCACACACAGGTCAGCTCAGGGTTCGCTTGAGCGCCAGGGGATTTGCACACGCGTTACATCAGACAAAAGGTTTTGTGTAAGTGTGTGTACATAATTTATTTGCATTTAAATTGTTTTTCCTTTTAGATATTCTTTGCGGCTCATTTTTTTTCTGACGTTTCTGTCTCATGTGTTCCTATGCCGCCTCATTTTTAATTCCCGCCTCAGCCAAAAAATTTTTTCATTTTGTATTTTTAGGGTAAGAATTACAGGGCCTGTCAATGTCAGGCAGCTTTTGGGGCACCAGCCCGAGAGGCCCCGCACTGCTGTGGGTAGTTTTTATAAACCCCAGTGGTGCCTGACTGACTCATACCAAATACCACCTAAACTCTTAAAGACACAGTATTACTTGTCGTGAAAACCCCGATGAGTGAAAAGCCCTCCAAGTGGCGACCACCACACCACCCGCAACGTCTTCTCCTGTGATCCTCCAACCCCCAAGGTTTGCACAAATTCATCACAGGCACAGAAATGCATGGGAAAAACAAAAAACTTTAGGTCACCCCTGAGAAACGAAACAAACTTTGGGGCCCCCACGAAAACAGGAAAACTTCTGTTTTTCTGCGTTCCCTGGGTATGCACATTTTTAGTTTTGTTTTGGATGGGGGGCCCAAAAGGGTTTTAAATCGTCCCCAGTGAACCCCGTGGTTCCCACAGTTTTTCCGGTGTTTGTATTGGGCCCCGGGCCAGTTTTTGGTGTCAGGGTTGGGTTTTGGACAAGGGGACCCCCCGGATATGGGGGGGGGGTTTTTTTTTTTGGGCTTTGGTTCCAAAAAAGAAGCCTGGTCAGGGGGGGTTATTTTCAGGCGGTGGAAAATGGGGGTAGGACTTTTCAGTGTTATGTTTGCTGTCTAAAGATGTAACCCTTTAGCAAAATTTTTTCTAGCAAGGAAAGTCCCTTTCCTTTTTGTCTTCCAAACAAAAAATATTTTTTTGTTTATTTTCATGTGTCAGAAGGAAAAAAGAGCAAAAGGCCGCAAAAATTCCTACTTGGCAAACATAAAAATAATAAAAAGGAATTTGTATTGCGTTTTAATTTGCAAAAAAAAAAATCAAAAACGCTTGCCAAATTTAAAACCCACACGACCCCACAATTTAGCCAAAATATTTAAGTTTTTTTACAAATTCGAATGTACACACAACCCCACAAAAACACCCACAAAAAACCCCACACACACACACACCCACACACACAACCACACGCACCCCACCCCCCAAAGCGCCCCGCAAAACACCCACAAAACGTTAAGCACTTTCGCAAAGGGGGATGTTTTAAGGCAGGGAAAAGGTAAGAGATTGGGGGCGGAAGGAGAAAAAAATTTTGGTTTGAAATAAGTGTGTTTTTAGGTTTGGGGTTTTAAAAGTTTCATAAATAGGCTTTTGGGCGGAGGGGAGAGGAAGGTCGTTCCACAAAAGGGGTGGGAAAAAAAAGGGGAAAAAGCGGCGGCCAACGGTAGATAGGTTGAATCGGGTTTTTCTTAAAGGGGCCCAAAATATCTGCCGAAAGAGGGAAAGGGGGCGGGGAAGGTGTGGTACAAAAAAAAGGAAAAAATCCAGAGGTTTGGAGGGTTTTTCCCCATCACTGAGATCGTGCGCCCTTTGGGCCCACAGGAAAATTGTTGAACCCCAGAAAAAGACAAGTTTGGGGATGAGAACCCCTGGGGAGCATTGCGTGGGGGAAAAGTTTGGGGTTGGGCCCTAT
>JASPKP010008750.1:0-2500 GCA_030674155.1 Stramonita haemastoma
TTTTATGATTTTGTTGTATTATAATAATAATAATAATAACAATAATAATAATAATAATAATAATAATAATAATAACAATAATAATAATAATAACATAGTAGTAGTAATAGTAGTAGTAGTAGTAGTAGTAGTAGTAGTAGTAGTAGTAGTAGTAGTATCATTACTACTACTACTACTACTACTACTACTACTACTACTACTACTACTACTATGTTGTTATTATTATTATTATTATTATTATTATTATTATTATTATTATTATTATAATATTTCGAGGATGATGGAATAAGCACTCAATATGCTTTTCTTTCATATCCAGTTCCTGTGAGTAGACGTGGTTAGACCTTGGTCCCTCCGTAGACCCCCCTCCCCCCCCCCTGGGGGGATTTATGGGTGCATTTTTCTAAAACTTTGTTTATTTTAACGTTTTATGGTATATGTTACCCTCATGTAACCAGGTTATTTCAAGGATATACAAGCAATTCAATATGGTTACCCTTCAGAAGGAAAATATTTAGGGGGTGAGGTTAATTTACATTATTTATATAAATATATTCTTATACATTCATATCAAATTTGGTACCAAAATAAAGGGTATTAAACAGGCTATCAACATATGTTAATGTCACCACTGCACAAGGAACGCCTGTCCCATATTTTAAAAACAAAACAGAAAATTGAAATGAAAACGCCGTACAATCCTGTCCTGCCTTCAACATCTACCTGCCAAAGTGTATAACGTTTATAGGTGTGTGTGTGCGCGCGCATGCTGCTTGCGTGCGTGCGTGCGTGCGTGCGTGCGTGCGTGCGTGCGTGTGTGTGTGTGTGTGTGTGTGTGTGTGTGTGCATGCGAGTGAGTGTACATTCGAATTTGTTAAAACTGTAAATTGCTGTTGATTGCTTGTGTGTTGTGTAGGTCGAATGCAAGCGTTTTGATTTGTTTTTACAAGATATAGCGCTATACACGTTCCATGTATTATTATTATTATTATTATTATTATTATTATTATTATTATTATTATTATTATTATTATTATATTATGATTATGTTCTGTGACAGGGTGGTGGATGGGTGCCATATAGTCCACAGTAGACTGCTTCTTTTCTGTCCCTTCTCTTGTGAGTGATACCCACCCTCCCCATCCAGGGACAAGTTGACTTCCATTTGTGGCCTAGAATCTGGAGAAAAAAACACACCAAAAATCAGCAAGTTGAGCTTTGTAGACTGCCTCTGTGTTTGAGAAATGAGTTTCCACAACATGCAACTTAGGTTCTGCCTTTACTTTTGCAAAGCATGGAGGAACATCATGTGGCTCATACTGCACTGAGCATTGGCGGTCCTGATAATGAGGAGGAGGTTCTGTCTGAGACAGAAAAGTGTCAGGCATTGTGTCCCCAGTAACCTCTTGAATGACAATGCCATGAGTGGAGTGGGTGGTGTTGGCTCCTGATGGAGTTTCTTCGTTCAGGTCAAAGTTATCCCAGCAAAAATGGATAACCTTGTTCTCTGTCAAACTCACTGTTGAAGGGAGAAGACTTGCGCACTGAAGTACAGAATTGGCCATAGCAGTCTCAAGTCGCACAATGGTTTTGTATCCAGCAACATGACCAAACCTATTCAACAGACATGATTTCAGAGCTGCCAGTTACATGTCTGACAGACATTCCAAGCAAAACATGTTTAGGCATTTTCCACTTCCTTCCTGTCACAGATTAGCATATGTCCTGGGCAATTAAGGATGCCAATCTGGTGGTTTTGGGTTGCTCCATAGAACTACTCTTTCCAGATAGCAGTGTTTTTAGAAAGTCTGTGAAAATATCTGGAGGTTTAACAGCATCAGACTGAAGAAATTCTGCAGAAGGAGGCCATGGCATATCAGGTGTTGCCCTGAAAGCATCCATAATGTATCAGCGAAGAACATATGCAGATTCCTCAAGATGTCTTTCTTCTGAAGCTGCTGACACAAATGCTGTCTCAAGTGCCTGACCCTGGGCAAGTTCATCACAATAAACAAGATCACTGCGGTGGTTCGAAGACCAGAATTGAATTCTGAAGCCAAAATGCCTCATTATTTTTTTCTTTCAGTTTGTAAGTCTTGTATCCTGGGTTGTAGAAGTCAGGAGAATGTTGTTGCATGTATTCACAGTACTTCTCACCTAGCATGGTCATTCTCTCCACCTGTGAACCTCTGATTATTGCATTTTCATCATACTCGCATATGTACTCAAATGCCCTCTCGTGTGCCTGTAGCCGCTCAGTAGTTTTCTGGTCTGTTGATGTTTCAGCATGCCTGTCTTCACATCTCAGATAGTCTTTTCTACAACCTTCGTGATAGTGAGCTTCACGTACTACAAGATCTGTATCTTGATAATGAGTGAAAATGTCATCTTGTTTAGTTTTGGCTGCATCCTGTATAGACTGTTCTGCTGTCTTGGTGATACATTTTCCAAGTTTTCCAAAACATGGAACCCCTTTTGAAACTTTCTTTTTAATTTCTTC
>JASPKP010008751.1:0-2500 GCA_030674155.1 Stramonita haemastoma
TTCTTTCTTCTTCTTCTTCTTCTTCTTCTTCTTCTTCTTCTTCTTCTTCTTCTTCTTCTTCTTCTTCTTCTTCTCTTCTTCTTCTTCTTCCTTCTTCTTCTTCTTCTTCGCAATTCTTCTTCTTCTTCGCAATTCTTCTTCTTCTTCTTCTTCTTCTTCGCAATTCTTCTTCTTCTTCTTCTTCTTCTTCTTCTTCGCAATTCTTCTTCTTCTTCGCAATTCTTCTTCTTCTTCGCAATTCTTCTTCTTCTTCGCAATTCTTCTTCTTCTTCTTCTTCTTCTTCTTCTTCTTCTTCTTCTTCTTCTTCTTCTTCTTCTTCTTCTTCGCAATTCTTCTTCTTCTTCTTCTTCTTCTTCTTCTTCTTCTTCTTCTTCTTCTTCTTCTTCTTCTTCTTCTTCTTCTTCTTCTTCTTCTTTCTTCTTTCCGCAATTCTTCTTCTTCTTCGCAATTCTTCTTCTTCTTCGCAATTCTTCTTCTTCTTCTTCTTCTTCTTCTTCTTCGCAATTCTTCTTCTTCTTCGCAATTCTTCTTCTTCTTCTTCGCAATTCTTCTTCTTCTTCTTCGCAATTCTTCTTCTTCTTCTTCTCTTCTTCTTCTTCGCAATTCTTCTTCGCAATTCTTCTTCGCAATTCTTCTTCGCAATTCTTCTTCGCAATTCTTCTTCTTCTTCTTCTTCTTCTTCTTCTTCTTCGCAATTCTTCTTCGCAATTCTTCTTCGCAATTCTTCTTCGCAATTCTTCTTCGCAATTCTTCTTCTTCTTCTTCGCAATTCTTCTTCTTCTTCTTCTTCTTCTTCTTCTTCTTCTTCTTCTTCTTCTTCTTCGCAATTCAACTCCGCAATTATTCTGCTGTGCAGTTAATCTTAAGGCTTTTTTTCCCCCTTAGGCTGACTATACAATTGACTCCTTGCAGGGACATTTTCAGCCACCTTAGTGGTACAACGTGTGGTGTCCTTAAGTGCTACCTTTGTCCCTAACTGCATGAAAACGTTCAACAGCACAAACCTGCTTTAAAAAAAAACAACACCAAACACACCTGGGAATTATTTTTAAAACTGCCCAGCTCATCGCTGTATGCCACATAAAACGTGACTCCTAAATATTCGCAGTATCTGGATATTTTGAGCACATCATTATAGAACAAAATGTTGTCTGTTTTCATATATCAAACGCTTTGAACAATATTTACATATTATTTCTATGATAGTAATCATTTCAACAATATATATATATATATATATATATATATATATATATATATATATATATATATATATATATATATATATATATATATATATATATATATATATATATATATATATATATATATATATATATATATATATATATATATATATATATATATATAGCCGCCGCGGTAGTCGAGTGGTTAGGGCGTTGGACTCGTAATCTAAAGGTTGCGGGTTCGATCCCAGCTGTCGGCTATGGCGTTGTGCCCTTGGAAAAGGCACTTTACGGCTATTTCCTCACCCCACCCAGGTGTAAAAGGGGTACCAACCTTGTGTTGGGGGGTTAACCCTGCGATAGACTGGCGTCCTATCCAGGGGGGAGTCTATGACTCTCAGTCGCTTAGCGCCACAGAAACCGGGATAAGCACCGGCCTGATGATCCTTAGGCTCGGGACAGACTTTAACTATATATATATATATATATATACATACATATATATCCAGTATATATAGATTTCTTGTTTGATGAAGAAAAGAGTTCTTAAATCTTCTAAGTGTTTAGATGTTTAGCGTAATGTTTTGCTAAACATTTTTTGCGAGTTTCGTTAAATATTTGACAAATAAAAAGGTAAAAAAAAAATTCGTCACCAATATCACCACTACTGCATTTTGTACATTATCTGACATTTCTTAAAATTCCCTCTTAATGTAGGATATTAAAAGGGAGATTGTTATTATTTGTGCGAAACTGGTCAAATCGAACAGAAACATGAGATGGCAACAAAAGTAAATACTTTTCAACACAAAAAAATGTTTGAAAGATTCTATAATTTTTAAAGCTGCTTTCTGTATTCACTACAGTGTAACCATTTATAAATTAATAAATGCGTCACATAAGCATTGGCTGACTTTGGTTTTAAACCAATTATAACTGCATTCAATGTTTTGTTGATTCAGCCAGAGCTCACTCAACTCTATCACATTTTTCTTCACCTTCACCTGTTCCGTAGTCTCGTGGACCGTGGGGGCGCAACTGAGGATTTTGTAACCAGCTTCCTCAACTCCCCACAGTCCTCCGCCCTCCGTAGCAGATCGCTCCACCCAAGGCCTGTCCACTCTCTGATGTTGTCTTCCCATCGTTTCCTCTGTCTGCCTCTTTGTCTCCCTTCCCCTTACTGTTCCCTGTAGGACTATCATGGCCAGTCCAGATGATCGTGTGACGTGCCCGTACCACTTTAGTTTGCATTTTTTTCACTGAATTCAGGAGCTCTTCATATGGTCTGATGGCATTCTTTATTCTGGTTTTC
>JASPKP010000875.1:0-35343 GCA_030674155.1 Stramonita haemastoma
GACAGATCAGTTCCTATTGGCTTTTCTCAGCCCGGCACCAGTGGTGTGCCCGTCACTACCACCAGATAGGGGTGTGGCCAGCTTCAAGATAGTCAGTCCTTCAGGTGTATGAACCTGTCCTTTCTGTCCTACAAGGTGTGTGGGTTAAGAAAACTGCTGGGGGATGGGGGTGGAAAAAGTTTGTGGAAAATTTCGATTTTTTGACACTTGTAGAAACGTTTATTGATTCCTCATTTGATTTAACATATCATTTTCCAGACTATATCAAGTTTCAATTTTCGGCAACTAAATTATCAAAGTTTGGCCGTCGAGCTGGTGGTGTGCTTGTCCTTGTTCATAAGAGACTGGAACAGTTTGTACAGCAGATCAGTGTGGCTACAGAGAATGTTGTAGTGCTAAAGATAGCAAAGGATTTACTGGGGTGGGAAAAGGACATTCTTTTTGTTTCTGTCTATATTCCACCTGCATTTTCTGTATTCTATAATGAACGCAACACTCGTTGCCTTATTGACCAACTAGAAAGTTGTATATTTGTGATCTATGCGAAAACGCCAACAATTATGACGTCATAATGTGCGGTGATTTTAATTCCAGAACTGGCGAGTGTCAGCCCCACTTTCAAAGCGGGCAGCTGTATGTTGATGACCCCCTCCATGACCAGGATCTCCTGGTGGAGTCCAGATCCTCCCTGGATAAGACGATAAACGATTTTGGAAAAAGGGGTTTGGAAATGTGTGTGTGTCTTGACTTGTATATATTGAATGGTTGCATAAAATTTAATGGGGATAGAGATGGGGCTTACACTTACATCTCTACACATGGGAACAGTGTGATTGATTATTTTGTCATTTCACAATCTCTTGCTTCTTTATTTGTTGAATTAAAAGTAGAAGACAGGGTTGATTCTGACCATATGCCATTGCAAACAACTTTATCCTGTCACGAGTCTGTTGTCAATACTGACAAAAATACAGAAAATGACGTTAATGTACGCGATAAGTTCGTATGGGACACAAACTTGTGTGACTTGTTCAAACAAAATATCTCATCCACCGATTTTGTACATAAATTAACCCTTGCATCACTCGAAATTGCAAACAACATCAATACCTCGCTTGATATTTTCACAAAGGCTTTGCTGGAAGCAGCCAACTGTATGAAAAAAGTATATGTTGTTGGGAAAAAAGTTTATAAAAAAATCACCATGGTTTGACCATGAGTGTCATGTTCTAAAAACTAAAGCCAGGCGAGCACTACGCAAATTTAGAAGAACTAAAACAACTGAAGACGTTATTGCCTACCAAAGAATCAGAAAACAGTACAAACAATTGCTGCGTGTTAAACAAAACTTGTACAAGAAAAACCGCCTCGATGCTCTTTTGAACTCGCTACATTGTCCGCGAGCATTGTGGAGAAGAGGTAGGTAAAAACAAACAAAACAAACCTAGATCCTAGGTGTCTAATTCCATCAGGGACCATGAATGGATTGAGCACTTCAAACAAGTGCTTAACGGTAGTACCGAGCATTCAGACTGCAGGCAATCCGATGACTCGGAGATTCCGACACTTAACAATGATTATGATGACATGCTTGATGGGGAGATAAGTCAGGGGGAAATTAAAGCAGCATTGAAAAACCTGAAAGCAGGCAAAGCATCTGGACCGGATGAGATTTTAGGAGAGATACTAAAATCGGCTGAGGATGCTATTCTGCCTTTTTTACATAAATATTTCAACACTTTGTTTTCTAATGCTCTTTTCCCCGTAGAATGGACAAAAGCAATAATCGTACCTTTATTTAAAAAAGGAGACAAGGAAGATCCGAACAATTATCCAGCTATCTCTTTACTAAGTGTTCTGAGCAAAGTATACGTGCACATCATTAACAAGAGGCTCACGACGTGGTCGGAGCATAATTCGGTCATTACAGATGCACAGACTGGTTTCCGTAAGAAACGCTCAACAGTAGATCACATTTTCACACTTAACGCAATGATTGAAAAATGTTTTACAAAAAGCACTAAACTCTTTGTGGCCTTTATTGATTTTCAGAAGGCGTTCGATACAGTAAATCATTCAATTCTCTGGTCTGTTTTGTTTCGCGCTGGAGTTAGCGGGCGTATGATAAAATGTTCTAAGATCCATGTATGCGTCAGTAAAGGCATGTATAAGATGCGATGGTAATCTTACTGGTTATTTAAGCTGTTTTCAGGGACTTAGGCAGGGATGTTTGGCGTCTCCTATTCTTTTTTCTTTGTTTGTAAACGAATTGGCAAATGATATAATTACAGGGGGTAAGCATGGCTTACGGTTGTCACCAACTGAAACTGAAATCTTTATTTTGTTATTTGCAGATGACCTTTCTTTGATTGGGTCCACTGTCACTGGTTTACAAAATCAATTGAATTTATTGAACTTCTGCTGAGCGGCTGAAGCTAAAAGTGAATATACAGAAAAGCAAAATAAATATTTTTCGAAAGGGGGGACATGTTGCAAAGAGAGAATCTTGGTGGTATGGTAGAAATAAATTGGAAGTTGTGAACAGCTACAAATACCTGGGCCTTACTTTCTCAACTCGGTTAAGTTTTACAGATGCTATTGACAGTTTCGCTTTGAAAGCAAAGAAATGTACTTTTGAATTATGAAAAACTATGAAAAGATTAGACACTAGTTCAACACAGATTTTCTTTAAGCTTTTTGATACGCAGATAGTACCAAGTTTGCTATATTCATCCGAAATATGGGGGTATAAACATTACGAAAAAGTAGAACGTATTCACTTGTTTGCATGCAAACAAGTTCTCAATGTCCCTGCCCAGACACCAAACGACATGGTGTATGGCGAACTTGGTCGTTACCCACTGTTTATTGTATCTGCAGTGATGTGTCTCACTTATTGGTTCAGGCTCTTGAAGCAGCCTGATACGCTGTACTCGAAGAAAGCTTATAACATGTTGCTTGATCTACACGAACGTGGGAAAGTAACGTGGGTCACACATATTAAGTCGTTGCTGTGTCAGAATGGTTTTGGGCATGTGTGGTTGTTTGGATGTGGGCAGGAAACATGGTTTAAAAAAGAGTTTAAAAATCGTCTTCGTGACTGCTTCTGCCAGAGATGGAATGAACACTTGAATGTCAGTGACAGATTTTCATTGTATAGCAGTTTTAAGAGCTGCCTAGAAAGAGAAAAGTATTTGGATGTTATATATACTAGCATGTATAAATGTGCCCTGGCAAGGTTTAGATGTGGTGTATCCCCTATCAACAGCCACAGATACCGATACTGTAAAGATGCAAATAAGCAAAAATGTTATTTTTGTCCTGACTCGATTGAAAATGAATACCACTTTTTATTCAAGTGTCAAGTGTCCAATGTATAACTCTTTAAGGTATAAACATCTACCCCACATTCAAAATGTTCACTTTCCATTTGTAAGGATAGCCATTAACCCATTTAGTGCTGAAAATATCATAGAGCTCTCCAAGTACATTGCATTCGCCTTTGAACTAGTCAAAGTCAAGTCAAAAACACTTTAATCATCCCTGAAGGGCAATTACAATACTGACAGGCATACAAATCATAATCAAACACACGAAGGAGCTACATTTCTTATTTGTTCAAACATTATATAACTTCAAATAAAATGTCACAAACACTCACACTCTACGCGCGCGCTTGCACACACGCAAACACACGCATACACACACACCAATGTTTAGATACAATGTTCTTAAAAACCATTGACTAGAAAAGACATATGATCACCATTATTTACACATTATACGCACGCGTTCACACCCTAAGGAACTAAGGAAAAAGCAACTTTCTCAAACGTCTTGATCACACTTGTGCTATGCTAATATTTGTTTTGGATATTCGACTCAATGCACCCCATGTGTGAATGTATTTTGTTTACTTTCATTGCTGTTTTGTATTTGATTGGGGCAATGGCCTATATCAATTAAATTTCCGAGTTCTCCCTCTCTTGTTACTTTGATATCTCTCCCTCTTTCTCTTCCCCCTTTCTCATGGTTTCTCTAATCTTTACTCTTTCGATGTGCTCTTATTCTCGATTTGTGTTTGGATGATGCAATACGGTCTGGGATATTTTGAAGACCATTTTATGCCCTTTTACATTAATTCATTAATCCCCGAAGTCAGAATGCAGCTGCCTAAAGGGTTTGGCGGGGAACAGCCCCATACGTAAAAGTCTTAACTATTGGTGAACCTGGCAGCTCTAGTGGCAGGACGGTTAAGACGTTCACATTCTCGATTCCCATTCGAGGGGATTTTTCCCTGCAGTTAACATCAGTGCTGACTCCACTCTCCCCACAAGTCCTTCCGCTGAGACTATAAACCGAAGCCCCGTGTGCGAACACACACAGAAGGGAACAGTGCCGGTGGAAACAGATGACAAGATTTGCAAAACTGCATACACACAGGGACTGAATGAAAAAAGCGCATGAAAATCCCACCTGGTTCTACCACGTATCTCACCTACGCAAATACTTGTCTCAAAGAGTATACCAGTTGAATAAAATTAAACACTTTCTAGACTTTCATTTAAGGAAAGTATTCTTTTAAGCCTATAATTATACAATCCTCAATCGATTATGCTTCAACTCTGTGTGATTCTGCCTGTGGTAACACTTTCAAACCATTACTGTTTGTACAAACGTACTCTTAAACTGATCCTGCTAAAAAAAACAACCTTGCTAGAAGTGGATTATACTCAGCCAAATATTCTTCCCCTGCAAGACTGAAATATAACAAAGGAATCATGTTGTTCAAAATAATGTCCGGAACTGTTACCACATCCTTAAAAGATAAGTTCCCAATGAATCATTTCATTCCAGAAATACTGAAAAGCCAAGTGTCCCCATCCCTAGAATAGACTTGTTCAAATCTAGTTTACTGTGCTCAGGCCCTATGTTTTGGAACTCCCTTCCTGATTCAATTAAACAGCACCAATCATTAACAACCTTCAAAAATCACCCTCTAATCCACTTGATGCACCAAAAATAACAAATCACACCTCATCCTGCTGGAAATTCTCTCTCTCTCTCTCTCTCTCCTCTCTCTCTCTCTCTCTCTCTCTCTCTCTCTCTCTCTCTCTCTCTCTCTCTCTCTCTCTCTCTCTCTCTCTCTCTCTCAGGATCTTTCCGAGGGCTGGATGTAAAAAAAAGCAATTGTTGCTTATTCTATTACCCTCTTTGAATAAAAAAGTTTTCAAGTTTTCAAGTTTCTCTCTCCTCTCTCTCTCTCTCTCTCTCTCTCTCTCTCTCTCTCTCTCCTCTCTCTCTCTCTCTCCTCTCTCTTCTCTCTCTCTCTCTCTCTCTCTCTCTCTCTCTCTCCAGTGGGTCACAAGAAGACGATGATGCCTAAAGCAGAGATAAATGCACAATGTTACAAGTCGTAATATAAAGACTTAGTAAAAGTTCTATGAAATATATTTTTACATGCGTTTTTAACTGATCTTTGCTTTCGATGTTTCAAATGTTTTAGAAAATTATTCCACAATCGCTGCCTGAATACAAGAAGCTCGATTTGTACAGGTTATTTCTTGGTCTTGGAAATTATTAGTGAGTGGTTATGTCTATCCTTGTTAATTTTGAAATCTTTGATTATCTTGGATGTGCATTAACTGTTAAAAGTAAATAGGCTTTAATCTGCGTTTAAGAAAATTGGCTGTATTCCTTTGTGTCATCAATTGTTCATTTGTATCATGGGTTTTCCGATAATTTCTAAAGTTTAAATCAGATTCAGTGTCTTTTGTTATCTAAGGAGGAGGTATCTTTTAAAACAATGAAATCTTTCAACCTTTTTTCTTATATAGGAAGCATATTGGTTGTACATTTCAATAGAATGCATTTATCCAATGTATTTGTGTGTGTGTGTGTGTGTGTGTGCATGGAAGTGTGTGTGTGTGTTTGGGCATGGGAGTTTGTGTGTGTGTGCGTGTGTGTGTGCGTGCGCGTGCGGGCGTGCGCACGCGAGCACTGGCATGCAGGCTGGTGACCTCATTTAGATCTATCAGTGTGGCTACAAAAGCAGCACGAGTTTTTTTGATAATTCAAATTGAGCGGAAAAAATGAAGTGGCGGGCTCACACTTCTATTTACACAAGAAACTGCGTTGCTGGGATAGGTGGCTAAATTTAGGACACTGACAATAGGAGTTAGGAATGTGTGTGTGTGTGTGTGTGTGTGTGTGTGTGTGTGTGAGAGAGAGAGAGAGTCAAGTCAAATCAAGTCAAATAATTTAATGAGCCAAGCCATTTGCCCATGTCAAGGGGAACAGTGGGACGGGGATGATGCCATACTGACATACTTATCTCTTGAAAACATCAATGCAACACGAACATTTGTGGAACAGAATCCTTTGCGTGCTCTCATTCCAGACAGTCAGTCACCCTGAATTAGCGGTATCACCATCCTTTGAAATAGTTACGACAACTAGCGATTATCAATAACACCACCTTACGAAACATAGTTTTTCCGCACCAGGCAAAGGACAAAAAACATATAACAGTTGCAATCAGCAATATGAAAACTCATAAATTCAAACAGTTCATAATCATGTTTTCTCCTCCACAGCAGATGACCTTAAATGAAGTGCACTTTTGATGTAATACATCACTGACTTTGCATGTGTTGTGCTTGAGAGCAGCAACACCAGTCTGAAGGTAGATGGTTGATTAGAAAATTTTGTAGGTATAAACTGTTCCCGTATCATTTTGTATCGTGGACATATAAACATGAAATGTACTTCGGATTCAAGGATACCCTGGCAGAATGGACAGTCAGAACACTTTTGTGTCGTATTGTAACGGTTTTTGTGACATCTTAATGGCGAAACGCCGAGGCGCATTCTTGTTAAATACTTCCTTATAGCACTATTGTGAACAATGAGTAGGTAGTCAGACAGACAAAGATTTTGTTTCAATAAGGAAAAATGCATAACGCTCTTTTGTGTTGATTTCACTGTTCCAGTTTTGAGTGTAACAATCCTTAAGACGTTGTCTGAATTCTGCCAAAAATATCCTTGCATCTGCCATTCCCTGACATTCCCACACAAAACCAAAGCCATAACGATATAGAGTAAAGCAGACTGTAGAGACCCAATTATTCTTATCATTACTATGGAGGTTAAGCAGCATGTTGTATGATTTGTATGGAATACGATCTGTATCCATTCTTGTAAGAGTTATCCAGTATTTGATATTACGGGTATAAGTATTGACAAAGAGTGGAAACCTACCGGTCTCACCATATACCAGGGCATTTGGAGTTCTAATGCTCACATTTAAAAATCTTTTAATTGCAAAGACATGTACTCTTTCAATTACAGAATGGTCAGCCAGGAGACCCCATACCTCAGAACCATACGTTAAAATTGGCTGAATCTGACAGTCAAAGAGTTTGAAAAATATTTTAGGGGACTGATTACCGAGAGACCACAACAAACGTAAAATACCAATTACACCTTTTTTTGCCCTACTAGCCATGTCTTTCAATGCATAAGAAAAGGACAAACCTGTAGAAAAAATAACTCCTAGGTATTTGTACTGGTTTACCACTTCGAGAGTGCTTCCATTATAGAGCCACTTTTCTCGTACAGCAAGGTGGCCACCTTTTCGAAATACGACTACTTTTGATTTCTCCATATTCACTAACAATCCTAGCTTTTTTGCTGTGTCACTTAATATATTTAATTGCGTTTGCAGACCAACTTTAGTGTATGATAACAGTATTACATCATCTGCAAAGAGTAGTATCAGTATCTGCATTTGGTCTGGGGTTAAAGATATACCATGTCTTCCTCTCTGAACAAGTTCAACCGCTAACTCATTTATATAAAGAGAGAATAAAACAGGGCTACAAATATCTCCCTGCCTCAGTCCTCCAGGACACATGAAAATATCAGTTAATTCACCTCCCACACTAACCCTTGCTTTTACAATGTTGTACATACTTTGCAGAGCCCTGTACATTTTTCCTTTGACACCATTTTTTCTAAGTACAGACCACAAGCAATGCCTATCAACCAAATCGAAAGCCTTCTTAAAGTCTATGAAGGCGCAGTACAACTTTCCATGGTTAGCAAACTGTTTCTGAATTAATGACAAAAGAGTAAATATATGGTCGACTGTGCTATAACTACGTCTAAATCCTGCTTGTGCTTCATTTAGTCCTTTGTTTTCTTCTAACCATATAGATAAACGCTTATTGAGAATGTAACTATAAAGTTTTCCACATACGTTTAGTAAGGAGATGCCTCTATAATTATCAGGAGAATTAATGTCACCTTTCTTATGTATTGGCTGAATGACTGCTTCTGACCATTGAAGTGGAAAACTGCCAGATGTAAACAACTTATTGAAATATTTAGTTAGAAATAATGCAACCTCTGGGCCTGCATATTTATAGAATTCCCAGAGAATCCATCTGGACCTGCAGCTTTATTGTTTTTTAATTTGGATATAGCCTGTACTACTTCTTGGCATGTAATGTCTTGCTCAAGTATTGTAATATCTACTTGTAAGGTGGCTGAAGTATCAGAGGAGTAGGAACAGTTAAATGTCTCATCTGTATCCGATCTGGGATCACTTTCGTTAAACACAGTAGTAAAATGATTATACCACTCTTCAGAAGAAATGCTACTTTGGCACACAGGTCTGCCAATGTGTTTCCTTACTGTGTTCCAGAATCTCTGAGGATCACTTAAAGAGTCTTCTAACACTTTCATTGTTTGTCTTTTGTGCCCAATTTTCTTTTCTTTTAGCATAAACTTGTACTCTTTCCTGAGATCTGTGTACTTAACTCTCAGGGTCTCTATATCATCTTTTGAAGCATTATCATCTTTAGTATGTTTCCGATAATTTCTAAGAGCATATCTCACTCGCACACACAAACACCAGCGAACGCACGCGCGCGCGCATGCATACCCACTCTACCATGAATAAGCTTAAAGAAGCATTGGGAACAGATGGGACGCAAACGCCGTTTTCCGGCCCTTGCCGCCCGCACTTTTCCGCGCTTACAGAGCCCACGGCACCAAGACCGTCTTCTACACTATGCAGACACACTCGACAACCATTTTCCATGTGTGTGGCACTGGAATTGTGCCGACACCACGGCCCCAAAGATGGCAACCCCGCCCGTACAGAGCCAAGTTGGTCGCCAAGAAACATGGTACAGTGTAGGCAAAAACCACCCCTACAACACACATCCAATAATAATATCCTACAATATCATGCACCACAGCAATCTGAAGGGTCTCCTCCCCACTCACAAACACAAAAACCCGCACACGCAAACACCAGCGAACGCACGCGCGCGCGCATGCATACCCACTCTCCCATGAATAAGCTTAAAGAAGCATTGGGAACAGATGGGACGCAAACGCCGTTTTCCGGCCCTTGCCGCCCGCACTTTTCCGCGCTTACAGAGCCCACGGCACCAAGACCGTCTTCTACACTATGCAGACACACTCGACAACCATTTTCCATGTGTGTGGCACTGGAATTGTGGCGACACCACGGCCCCAAAGATGGCAACCCCGCCCGTACAGAGCCAAGTTGGTCGCCAAGAAACATGGTACAGTGTAGGCAAAAACCACCCCTACAACACACATCCAATAATAATATCCTACAATATCATGCACCACAGCAATCTGAAGGGTCTCCTCCCCACTCACAAACACAAAAAACCCGCACACGCAAACACCAGCGAACGCACGCGCGCGCGCATGCATACCCACTCTCCCATGAATAAGCTTAAAGAAGCATTGGGAACAGATGGGACGCAAACGCCGTTTTCCGGCCCTTGCCGCCCGCACTTTTCCGCGCTTACAGAGCCCACGGCACCAAGACCGTCTTCTACACTATGCAGACACACTCGACAACCATTTTCCATGTGTGTGGCACTGGAATTGTGCCGACACCACGGCCCCAAAGATGGCAACCCCGCCCGTACAGAGCCAAGTTGGTCGCCAAGAAACATGGTACAGTGTAGGCAAAAACCACCCCTACAACACACATCCAATAATAATATCCTACAATATCATGCACCACAGCAATCTGAAGGGTCTCCTCCCCACTCACAAACACAAAAACCCGCACACGCAAACACCAGCGAACGCACGCGCGCGCGCATGCATACCCACTCTCCCATGAATAAGCTTAAAGAAGCATTGGGAACAGATGGGACGCAAACGCCGTTTTCCGGCCCTTGCCGCCCGCACTTTTCCGCGCTTACAGAGCCCACGGCACCAAGACCGTCTTCTACACTATGCAGACACACTCGACAACCATTTTCCATGTGTGTGGCACTGGAATTGTGGCGACACCACGGCCCCAAAGATGGCAACCCCGCCCGTACAGAGCCAAGTTGGTCGCCAAGAAACATGGTACAGTGTAGGCAAAACCACCCCTAGAACACACATCCAATAATAATATCCTACAATATCATGCACCACAGCAATCTGAAGGGTCTCCTCCCCACTCACAAACACAAAAACCCGCACACGCAAACACCAGCGAACGCACGCGCGCGCGTATGCATACCCACTCTCCCATGAATAAGCTTAAAGAAGCATTGGGAACAGATGGGACGCAAACGCCGTTTTCCGGCCCTTGCCGCCCGCACTTTTCCGCGCTTACAGAGCCCACGGCACCAAGACCGTCTTCTACACTATGCAGACACACTCGACAACCATTTTCCATGTGTGTGGCACATGAATTGTGGCGACACCACGGCCCCAAAGATGGCAACCCCGCCCGTACAGAGCCAAGTTGGTGGCCAAGAAACATGGTACAGTGTAGGCAAAAACCACCCCTACAACACACATCCAATAATAATATCCTACAATATCATGCACCACAGCAATCTGAAGGGTCTCCTCCACACTCACAAACACAAAAAACCGCACACGCAAACACCAGCGAACGCACGCGCGCGCGCATGCATACCCACTCTCCCATGAATAAGCTTAAAGAAGCATTGGGAACAGATGGGACGCAAACGCCGTTTTCCGGCCATTTGCCGCCCGCACTTTTCCACGCTTACAGAGCCCACGGCACCAAGACCGTCTTCTACACTATGCAGACACACTCGACAACCATTTTCCATGTGTGTGGCACATGAATTGTGGCGACACCACGGCCCCAAAGATGGCAACCCCGCCCGTACAGAGCCAAGTTGGTCGCCAAGAAACATGGTACAGTGTAGGCAAAACCACCCCTAGAACACACATCCAATAATAATATCCTACAATATCATGCACCACAGCAATCTGAAGGGTCTCCTCCCCACTCACAAACACAAAAAACCGCACACGCAAACACCAGCGAACGCACGCGCGCGCGCATGCATACCCACTCTCCCATGAATAAGCTTAAAGAAGCATTGGGAACAGATGGGACGCAAACGCCGTTTTCCGGCCCTTGCCGCCCGCACTTTTCCGCGCTTACAGAGCCCACGGCACCAAGACCGTCTTCTACACTATGCAGACACACTCGACAACCATTTTCCATGTGTGTGGCACTGGAATTGTGGCGACACCACGGCCCCAAAGATGGCAACCCCGCCTGTACAGAGCCAAGTTGGTAGCCAAGAAACATGGTACAGTGTAGGCAAAAACCACCCCTACAACACACATCCAATAATAATATCCTACAATATCATGCACCACAGCAATCTGAAGGGTCTCCTCCCCACTCACAAACACAAAAAACCGCACACACAAACACCAGCGAACGCACGCGCGCGTGCATGCATACCCACTCTCCCATGAATAAGCTTAAAGAAGCATTGGGAACAGATGGGACGCAAACGCCGTTTTCTGGCATACCCACTCTCCCATGAATAAGGTTAAGGTGTGTGTAGTTGGCTTGTTTTCTGCGATTATCATCTTTTCAGTCCACTTTATTACTGTTATCATTCTTGTTGTCATTATTGTTGATTTGTTCTTTTTCATTTTCTTACATACTTTTCTTTTTAAATGGCTTGATGACGAAAAGCAATTGTTTTGCTTACCCAATGTACCATCTGTAAATAGAAATTTGACTTTGACTTTGACTTGACAGAGATAGATGGCTTGATGAAAAAAAAGCAAATTTATTGCTTACTTAATGTACCATCTGGAAATAAAATTTTGACTTTATTTGACTTGACTTGACACACACATACACATACACACACACACACACACACACACACACACACACAGACACAGATACACACACACACACACACACACACACACACACACACACACACACACACACACACATACACATACACAAACAAAAGGAGAGAGCAGCGCGAATTTAACGCAGAGAAATCTGCTGTGACTGAAAGTGGTATGAAATGAAATGAAATGAAATGAAATGGAAAGAAATGAAATGGAAAGAAATGAAATGAAATGAAATGAAATGAAATGGAATGGAATGGAACTTGGAAAAGGGATGGGTAACGCCAAGTGTAACTTGTCCAGGATGTAGTGCCTAGCATGCTTTGTGTTGTGCCTTGATGCCTCCTCAGGGGTGGTTATATCAAGTAAGCTGGGTTGTTGTTGTTGTTTTTTAAGTTCTGTGGTGATGTGCGTTCTCTTTTTTTAACAATCTGTTTTCAGTAGGGTTTTTTGTTTTGTTTTGTTTTTGTTTTCCTTTTGTTTTCCTTTTAATTCCTTTTAATTTTTTTTTTGGGGGGGGTCCTTTCTTTATGCTTTGGTTTTTTTCGTGTTTTAAAAAAAAATGTAACTGATCTTTTGCTATTTTTATTTAATATTTTTTCATCTTTGTTATCACCATCACCATCAAGATCAACATCATTATCTTGTTGTTTATGTTCTTGTCGTCGTTGTTCCTCCTCCTCCTCCTCCTCCTCCTCCTCCTCCTCCTCTCTCCTTCTTCTTCTTCTTCTCTTCTTCTTCTTCTTCTTCTTCTTCTTCTTCTTCTTCGTCGTCGTCGTCGTCTCGTCGTCAATCTCTTCTTCTTCTTCTTCTTCTTCTTCTTTCTTCTTCTTCTTCTTCTTCTTCTTCTTCCTTCGCAATTCTTCTTCTCACCACCACCACCACCACCACCACCACCACCACCACCACCACCACCACCACACACCACCACCACCACATCCTCCTCTTCCTCCTCCTCCTCCTCCTCATCATCATTATCGTCATCATCATTATCACGTGTGTCTGTGAGATTTTGCCAAAATGCATTTTAATTTGTCCAAAGACACAAACAAACAAAAATACTGTGATAAAAACAAAACAAAACAAAAGCAGTTACAGAGCTGTGAATCAAATTTAACGTGGTAATGCGATCACACACTATGCATGACATTACCTGCTTTTATATATATATATATTTATATATATATTTATATATATATACATACATTTGTGCCATATCCAAACTATATTGTACATCGTCAGGGTGTGCATTCAAAACCGGTATATAAAAAAACCCAAAACAAACCATGATACCACATAAATATAATTAGATACAAAATCCAATCTAAAAATGCACTTGCCTCTGTGTGTTATAAATATAAATAGATACAAAATCCAATCTAAAAATGCACTTGCCTCTGTGTGTTATAAATATAAATAGATACAAAATCCAATCTAAAAATGTACTTGCCTCTGTGTATTATAAATATAATCAGATACAACATCCAATCTAAAAATGTATTTGCCTCTGTGTGTTATAAATATAATCAGAACAACATCCAATCTAAAAATGGACTTGCCTCTGTGTGTTATAAATATAATCAGATACAACATCCAATCTAAAAATGCACTTGCCTCTGTGTGTTATAAATATAATCAGATACAACATCCAATCTGAAAATGGACTTGCCTCTGTATGTTATAAATATAATTAGATACAAAATCCAATCTGAAAATGGACTTGCCTCTGTGTGTTATAAATACAATTAGATACAAAATCCAATCTAAAAATGCACTTGCCTCTGTGTGTTATAAATATAAATAGATACAAAATCTTATCCAAAAATGCACTTGCCTCTGTGTGTTATAAATATAAATAGATACAAAATCCAATCTAAAAATGCACTTGCCTCTGTGTGTTATAAATATAATTAGATACAAAATGCAATCTAAAAATAGACTTGCCTCTGTGTGTTATAAATATAATTAGATAAACAAAATCCAATTTAAAAATGGACTTGCCTCTGTGTGTTATAAATATAAATAGATACAAAATCCAATCTAAAAATGTACTTGCCTCTGTGTGTTATAAATATAATCAGATACAAAATCCAATCTAAAAATGCACTTGCCTCTGTGTTATATATATATAATTAGATACAAAATCCAATCTAAAAATGCACTTGCCTCTGTGTGTTATAAATATAAATAGATACAAAATCCAATCTACAAAATCCAATCTAAAAATGCAATTGCCTCTGTGTGTTATAAATATAAATAGATACAAAATCCAATCTAAAAATAGACTTGCCTCTGTGTGTTATAAATATAATTAGATACAAAATCCAATCTAAAAATGCAATTGCCTCTGTGTGTTATAAATATAATCAGATACAAAATCCAATCTAAAAATGCAATTGCCTCTGTGTGTTATAAATATAAATAGATACAACATCCAATCTAAAAATGCACTTGCCTCTGTGTGTTATAAATATAATAGATACAAAATCCAATCTGAAAATGCACTCGCCTCTGTGTGTTATAAATATAAATAGATACAAAATCCAATCTAAAAATGCACTTGCCTCTGTGTGTTATAAATATAAATAGATACAAAATCCAATCTAAAAATGCACTTGCCTCTGTGTGTTATAAATATAAATAGATACAAAATGCAATCTAAAAATGCACTTGCCTCTGTGTGTTATAAATATAAATAGATACAACATCCAATCTAAAAATGCACTTGCCTCTGTGTGTTATAAATATAAATAGATACAAAATCCAATCTAAAAATGTACTTGCCTCTGTGTATTATAAATATAATCAGATACAACATCCAATCTAAAAATGTATTTGCCTCTGTGTGTTATAAATATAATCAGAACAACATCCAATCTAAAAATGGACTTGCCTCTGTGTGTTATAAATATAATCAGATACAACATCCAATCTAAAAATGCACTTGCCTCTGTGTGTTATAAATATAATCAGATACAACATCCAATCTGAAAATGGACTTGCCTCTGTATGTTATAAATATAATTAGATACAAAATCCAATCTGAAAATGGACTTGCCTCTGTGTGTTATAAATACAATTAGATACAAAATCCAATCTAAAAATGCACTTGCCTCTGTGTGTTATAAATATAAATAGATACAAAATCTTATCCAAAAATGCACTTGCCTCTGTGTGTTATAAATATAAATAGATACAAAATCCAATCTAAAAATGCACTTGCCTCTGTGTGTTATAAATATAATTAGATACAAAATGCAATCTAAAAATAGACTTGCCTCTGTGTGTTATAAATATAATTAGATAAACAAAATCCAATTTAAAAATGGACTTGCCTCTGTGTGTTATAAATATAAATAGATACAAAATCCAATCTAAAAATGTACTTGCCTCTGTGTGTTATAAATATAATCAGATACAAAATCCAATCTAAAAATGCACTTGCCTCTGTGTTATATATATATAATTAGATACAAAATCCAATCTAAAAATGCACTTGCCTCTGTGTGTTATAAATATAAATAGATACAAAATCCAATCTACAAAATCCAATCTAAAAATGCAATTGCCTCTGTGTGTTATAAATATAAATAGATACAAAATCCAATCTAAAAATAGACTTGCCTCTGTGTGTTATAAATATAATTAGATACAAAATCCAATCTAAAAATGCAATTGCCTCTGTGTGTTATAAATATAATCAGATACAAAATCCAATCTAAAAATGCAATTGCCTCTGTGTGTTATAAATATAAATAGATACAACATCCAATCTAAAAATGCACTTGCCTCTGTGTGTTATAAATATAATAGATACAAAATCCAATCTGAAAATGCACTCGCCTCTGTGTGTTATAAATATAAATAGATACAAAATCCAATCTAAAAATGCACTTGCCTCTGTGTGTTATAAATATAAATAGATACAAAATCCAATCTAAAAATGCACTTGCCTCTGTGTGTTATAAATATAAATAGATACAAAATGCAATCTAAAAATGCACTTGCCTCTGTGTGTTATAAATATAAATAGATACAACATCCAATCTAAAAATGCACTTGCCTCTGTGTGTTATAAATATAATAGATACAAAATCCAATCTAAAAATGGACTTGCCTCTGTGTGTTATAAATATAAATAGATACAAAATCCAATCTAAAAATGCACTTGCCTCTGTGTGTTATAAATATAAATAGATACAAAATCCAATCTAAAAATGCACTTGCCTCTGTGTGTTATAAATATAAATAGATACAAAATCCAATCTAAAAATGTTCTTGCCTCTTTGTGTTTATGTCATTGTTTAACAGGGTGTACAATTTTCATGATTATTTATTTTTTTGTTCACAACAGTTTTTACTTGTTTTATTTATCTATTTTTTTGTTCATCCTTTTATATCGAAGATAATGGAATAAGCACTCATGTGCTTGTGTTACATCCAGACCCCGTGTGTATGCCGTTTTGTAAACTTTGTCATCTGCTCCCACCGGGCACACAATGGCCTACTCTTCCGAAAAGCGGAACAAGATTTAGCGTGTAGGTAAGATGTTCTGCGTGCATTCGCACAGGGGATCTCGGTTTATAGTTTCATCCGAATTACTTTGTGTACACGTTTTCAATATTGCAACTATACATGAAGCATTTAGCAAACAAACTGGGGGGGAGGGGGGGTCATACTGACTAGTGGTTATAACGTTTAGCTTCTGATCTGAGTGCCTGGGTTTGAGCCGACACCCAAGCCCCTGTTGAGGGGAATTTTCCCCAGGAGTTAACGCCAGCACCATCTCCACTTCTCTGAAAGTCCTCTGGATAAGACTAACATTGCGCTGGCAATTTGAAGACCCGGGTTCGAGTCCGGTCGAGGAGATTTTTCTCCTGGAGTTAACATCAGTGCCGACTCCACTCTCCCCAAAAGTCCTTCGGATGAGACTTTAAACCGAGGCCCCGTGTGCGAACGCACGCAGAACATCTTGCGCACACGTTAAATCTTGTTCCGCTTTTCGTAAGAGTAGGCCATCGTGTGCCGGTGGGAACAGATGACAATATTTACAAAAACTGCATACCCACGGGGACCGGATGAAAAAAAGCTCATGATTGCTTATTCTGTTATCCTGGATATAAAAAAAAAGAATAAATAAGTCAGTGTCCTGTGTGAGAACGCAAGGAAAACATCTTGTGCACACTTAAAGAAGATTTCGTTCCACTTGTCAGAAGAGTAGGCCTTTGAATGCTGGTCTGAACAAATGGCGAAAACAAAACAAGAAAACAAAAAAAACCCAACCTAACAAACAACCCCCGCAACCCGCCCCCCAAACATGCAAACTCGTGTCTTGTTTAGAAATCATCCTCGTAGTCAAAATGCAGCTACCTTCAAGGTGGGCAAAAAAAACCCCTGGTCAATTTATGCACAATGTCTCACTATTGATGAACCCTGGAGCTCATATCAAGGAAAGAATATAAAAAAAAGACTGAAGAAAAAAGTGGATGTCGCCAAGTCATCTGAACATCCCCCCCCCCCACCCCCCATCCTAACATCAGGAAGATTCTAGATACACCCTCTCTACCTCTTCTTACAGTTTCGTCTGACTAGGTTTGTTTTGTTTTGTTCACAATTCGCAATTCAATCCAAGCAACACAAAGCAGTAGGGGAAGTAAGAAGTGTTGTCTTATTCCAAGGTGTATGGGAGTTTGCTGCCCTTCATCCTGTCACGGAACTGTTGGTCAAAGCGTTCACTCTGCGCCACCGTGAACCAGTTCTTCCAGTCCCCCACCTCCCCTGAAACAGCCCCCCCCCCCCCCCCCCTCCCAGTCAGCGCATGGCCTTTGACCCCTTCTGGGTTGTACAGATCACAATCATAGATAATAATTCCACGTCACACACAATGATGTTGTTTCCCAGGGGCCACCCAGAATGTGCACTGTGACTCATTCATCCCACCTGGGAATCACTGTGAGACTGATATTGCACACTGAATGAGAAGTTTGCGTGTATGACTGTTTTCAAGTACCTCGCCATATAGGCAGCAATACTCCGACTTCAGAGGAAACACAATGATAGAGAATAGCACCATATCACACACAATGTCAGATAACAACACCATACTGATCATCACACACGCGGCACATGGCCCAGGCAACAGCCATTGTCAGTTGTTGATGTAAGCTAATTAAGTACCAAGGCCTTTATGTCCGTCTTGGCTTCAGTACAGTCCCCCCAATTCACCCAACTGTAAATGGCTACCTGCCCTCTTTACGGTCAAGGAAGGTTAAGCAGCGAGGGAGAGGAGATGGGCGCCGCCCTCAATATGCTGGCCCCCTAGAGAAGCTGAGGTCTCTGATGCCTCGTTCTCCTACGACTGCCTAGGTTACGGGACACCTTTACCTTTACCTAGTTGTTGTAAAATGTTGCGTTAAGACTGTCTTTAGCCATGACAAAGCTCTTAGCATAATATCTTGCACTCTTTTAAAGGAGAAAAAAAATTCTGAAGTTGGAGCATGGCTGCCTCCATAGCGGGGTACATAAAAAAAGTCATGCAGGATGCAAATTTCTCGTTCAGTGTGTACTTGCAGTCTCACAGTGGTTCCCAGGGGGGATGAGTGAGTCAGAATGCACACTCTGGGTGACCCTCAGGGTGTTAAATCTGGGAACACACCACCACCACCACCACCACCACCAACAACAACAACAACAACAACAACAACAACAACAACAACAGCCTCAAAAAACAACAGGCAGGATACAGCCTTAAACCCATTCTGGGCTGTGGGGGGCTACATCCAATAACACGAGGAGAAAAAATGTATTAAAAAAAAGCGATGAAAAGGAAAAAAAACAAACCAACCCACAATTTTTATTAAATGTCTTAACTTCTCCCATAATATCTTGGATTTTTTCACGTGGTGTGTGTGTGTGTGTGTGTGTGTGTGTGTGTGTGTGTGTGTGTGTGTGTGTGCACGCGCGCGCGCACGCGCACATGTGTGTGCGTAGGCAAGTATGTTTGCTGGATGCCTGCGTGTGTACATGCACACTTGTGAGCAGTGTGTGTACAACAAAGAAAAACAGCTATCTAGAAAAAACACACAAAAAGCACAATCATAAAAGTCGAGCAATGCATTACCTTTCCTGTAATAGCCAGTCGCATTCTGCTTGAAGAAATTGACTTTGTCCCTCTTCCAATCGCCATCTTTGACTGCTTTCATGGCGGAGAACTCGCACACCTTGGCGATTTGCTCACAGAGTTCTCTCCCTCTGTTGCTGCCCAAGAACCGGTCCAGTTTTACTGTTTCGCCTACAGGATCCTGAAGAATAATGCTGATAATGATGAATTTAATTAAGATGATGATGATGATGATGATGATGATGATGATGATGATGATGATGATGATACTACCCGTAAAATCCCTAGCATACGCCCCCCCCCCCCTTGTGCACAGATTTAGGGCAAAATTTGGGGGTGGGCGTTTGCTAGGGATAGACCCCTTTGCACAAAGTAATTTTTGTGCTTAACCGTGTAATTGAGTGAATACAAACCCCGAAAGCATGTAAATTAGGTCGTTGTGAGTAGAAGACTTGACCTATCCACAGAAAATTGACGGGCACACTCCGAAACATTCCCACCTGCTTCATTATCCACATACTGGAGGGCTTCCAATTTGAAAGATACAGTGTAAGACTGTCCCTTCGGCATTTTGTAAAAATGGCACAGAGAGATTCAAGAGCCAACTTCCGGCCATCAGGAAGCGTTGTCAAAGTACTGGTACGTCACTGACAGACAAAAGACGTCGGTGGAAAAGGCATGACGTAATTTTAATTCACTTTTGGGGGATGGGTGAGAGTGAGGAGAGGGGACAAAGAATAAGAAAAAAGGAAAGAAATACGACAAGGTAAAGAAAGGGAAAAAAGTGACTTTTAGAACAGTCTGCACAAACCCTGTTGAAAGTGAGCATAGTCTCTTTGAAAAAAGCAGGGTGGGCGTTTGCTAGGTAGTTACCCCTGTGCACAACTTTTGGCCCAAAGTAAGGGGTGGGCGTCTGCTAGATGGTGGGCTTATGCTAGGGATTCTACGGTACTACTACTACTACTACTACTACTACTACTACTACTACTACTACTACTACTACTACTACTACTACTACTACAACAACTGCTACTACTACTACTACTACTACTACTACTACTACTACTACTACTACTACTACTACTACTACTACTAAAAGGTAAAGGTAAAGGCGTCCCATAACCTATGTGGTCATAGGGGAGCAAGGCATCAGAAACCTCAGCTTCTCTAGGGGCCAGCATATTGAGGGCGGTGCCCATCTCTTCTCCCTCGCTGCTTTACCTTCCCTGACCCTAAAGAGGGTAGGTACCCATTTACAGCTGGGTGAACTGGGGGACTATACTCATGATGCCAAGGTCACCCATCCAGTTCGTAACCAGGCTCGATGCTGCTTAACCTTGGCTGGGGGAAAGCGAGTGCTCAGACCACTGAGCTATCTCGTCCTCATACTGATAATAACTACAATGATAATAATGATAGTGATAAATGATGATGATGATGATGATAATAAAATGATGATGTTAAAAATACTACTACTACTACTACTACTACTACTACTACTACTACTACTACTACTACTACTACTACTTCTACGGCTACTGATATGGTATTAATAATTATTAATAATAATGATATTGATAGTGATAATATCTACTACATCAATAACAACAGCAACATAATAATAACACTACTACTACTACATACTACTACTACTACTACTACTACTACTACTACTACTACTACTACTACTACTACTACTACTAGTGAGCAAGCACAAGCCCCCCCGCCCCCCGACACACACACACACACACATATGTTCAGCATCTTTACACTCAAAGGGCTTCACCAAAGGCACACTTCTGTGCTCGGGAAGTCGCTGTTGTATTATTGCGATCAACTTTCATTAAACCGGCCCATGGACGAGACTTTTACAATTAAAACTTCAGATGTAAAAAAATCACTTATTCTTTTACTTACCCTCTTCGTGGTTTCGTAAGAGCAGACATGAATAGGTAACCCTTCAGCTCTCGCCCTCTCTATGTCTTGCCCCCAACCCAACACGTAGTCAAACCAGTTGTCGTACCACACTGCAGCAAAGATGGTTTGAAATGATCGCCACTTCCAGAGCCCACTAAATCAGCTCTCTCTCTCTCTCTCTCTCTCTCTCTCTCTCTCTCTCTCTCTCTCTCTCTCTCTCTCTCTCTCTCTCTCTCTCTCTCTCTCTCATTTTCTTCTGTTTATAAACTCAAACACACAGTATACCACTGTGTCTACCCAAAATGAAAACCATTTGTGTGGAGGACTGGCATGTCACACGAAGATGTGGACTGGCCAAGACTGTCCTCCAGGGAACAGAAAGGGGAGGGAGACCAAGAGGTAGACAGAGAAAACGATGGGAAGACAACATCAGAGAGTTGACTGACCTTGAGTAGAAAATCTTACTACAAACGTCTGAAAACTTTGAGGAGTGGAGAAAACTGGTTAAAAATTCTTCAGTGGTGCCCCAACTGTCTGCTAGACTACAGGATAGGTGAGAGAGAGAGAGAGAGAGAGAGAGAGAGAGAGAGAGAGAGAGAGAGAGAGAGAGAGAGAGAGAGAGAGAGAGAGAGAGAGAGAGAGAGAGAGAGGAGAGAGAGAGAGAGCTCTTGAAATTGTGGAAACCAACGAACATATGTCACATCAGCACGGTCCTACTATTCATAATAATGCAAAACCGACGGAAACAGAAAAATCAAAGAAGAAAATCTTCAAGAAGCAATAGATAAACCAGTGACATACTCAACATCATACAAATCCTGATGGAAAGAATAAATGAGTTGAATCATGATAAAAGTGGGCTGGAGATGGAGCTTTGCATGACATAGATTGATTACAAGAAAGCATTTGATACTGAAAGAGTATGGGTATGATTGCAAAAAAGCATTTGGTACTGAAAGATTATGGGATTGATTGCAAAAAAGCATTTGATACTGAAAGAGTATGAGGTTGATTACAAGAAAGTATTTGATACTGAAAGATTATGGGATTGATTGCAAAAAAGCATTTGATACTGAAAGAGTATAATAATAATAATACATGGAATTTATATAGCGCTATATCTTGTAAAAACAAATCAAAGCGCTTGCACTCGATCCTCACAACAAACAATCAATGACAATAAATAATTCTAGCAAATTCGAAAGCACACACACGCGCGCGCGCGTGCACGCGCACACACACACACACACAACACACACACACACACACACACACACACACACACACACACACACACACACACACACACACACACACACACACACACTTATAGAGGTTATACATTTTGACAGGGTGAATAGAATTTCAAATGTTGAAGGCAGGGACAAATAGGAGATGAAAACAGAAGACACAAATCTTAGGTTTGAAACAAGTGTGTCTTGAGGTTGGATTTAAAAGTGTCATATGTAGGCTTTTGCCGAAGGGATAGAGGGAGGTCATTCCAGATTGATGGACCAGAAATAGAGAAAGAGCGGCGGCCAACGGTAGATAGGTTGAATCTCGGAATTTTTAAGGATAAGGTATCTGCAGCCGAGCGGAGGGAACGAGAAGGTGTGTACACGTGAAGACATTCACAGAGGTAGGAGGGTGCTGTTTTGTGGAGACATTTATAACAGAGAATACTGATCTTGTAGTTAACTCTCTGTGGCACAGGCAGCCAGTGGAGAGATTGCAAGAGAGGAGTAATGTGTTCAGATTTTTTCTTTCTGAGGACCAGTCGAGCTGCAGAGTTTTGTATGCGTTGGAGAGAGTGGATAGATGATGCTGGCAGACCAGCCAAAAGAGAATTGCAATAGTCCAGACGTGAAAGAATAAGAGAAGTGACTAGTTTGGATGTTGCATCAGTGGACAGGTACTTTCGAATTGCACTAATACGCCGTAGTTGATAGTAGCATGACTGACAGGTCTGGGTGATGAATTTTTGCATGGAGAGTGTGTTGTCAATAACGACTCCTAGATACTTTACGGCACTGGATAGAGGGACTGACATATTGCCGAATTCTATTGAAGTTGTTGTGATAAAAGACAGTTTGTGTTTGGTCCCTACAAGCATGGATTCGGTTTTATCTGCGTTTAATTGTAATTTGTTATGTATCATCCAATTTTGGATATCTTGAAGGCAGTATGACATATTTGTAAAGAGAGAAGGCAGGTTTTCAGGTGTATCACTGCTTAGAATCTGAGAGTCGTCTGCATAAAAGTGATGGTTGATCTGATGACGGTTAATAACATGTGACAGGGGAGCAGTATAGAGAGTAAAGAGAACAAGGCCTAGAACAGATCCTTGAGGGACTCCGCATTCTAGTTTGGTTGGTGTGGAATGAGTCTTGTTTACTGCCACAGTTTGGAATCGGTTTGTCAGGTACGAACTAAAGCAGGTGAGGGCAGTGCCTTTAATACCAAAAGTGTTTTGGAGACGGGAGAGAAGAATTGAATGGTCTATAGTGTCAAATGCTGCAGATAAGTCGAGAAGAGTGAGGAGGGAGATTTTCCCTGAGTCAGAAGCATGTAGAAGCGAGTTTAAGGTGTGCACTAGGGTGGTTTCGGTGCTGTGGTTGATGCGGTAGGCAGACTGGAACGGGGGGAGGAGACTGTTGAAATGGAGATGGCTGTTGAGTTGTTTCAGAACAACTTTTTCAAGGACTTTAGAGATAAAAGGCAGATTGGAAACAGGTCTATAGTTCTTCAGAGTGTTAGGGTCGAGGTCGTGCTTTTTGAGAAGAGGTGTGACTATCGCAGTTTTGAGAGCTGATGGAAAATTTCCTGAATGAAGAGATGAGTTTACTATTTTTGTGATAGTAGGTATAAGCTGTGGAATGCACTGAGAGAAAAGAGAAGCAGGTACAGGATCGAGATCGCATGATTTTATTGTCATTTCTTTCAGAATGTTCTTGATTTCATTCTCGCTTGTTGGGTGAAAGACAAGGAGAGGAGTGCCAGTGAATTGGGGATCAGGAGGTGCAGGTTGGAAAGAAGTCTGATCCAGTTTGGAGCGGATGTTGCGGACTTTGTCAGAAAAGAATGAAGAGAATATAGCAGGAAGTTCAGAGTGGCTGTGGACAGTAGGCAGAGGGTTAGCCTTTGCAGATCCGAGGAGAGTTGAGGTGAGGGAGAAAAGAGATTTCATGGACGTGGCATCGAGAACTTGAGCAGAATAATAGTTTGTTTTTGCTGAGTGGATTAAGGTTTTGACTTTGTTGATTTGTTTGTGAAAGAGCTGTTTGTTTATTTCAGTTTTTGTTTTCCGCCATTTTCGCTCAAGTTGTCGGCGTTTGCGCTTTGCAACCAGTATGTCATGAGTATACCATGGGGCGCAGGGCCTATCAGGAAGAACAACATCAGTGGGAGGTGCGTGCTCATCGAGCAGTTGGCTTAAAACAGTGTTGTAATGTTCAGAAGGGTCAGTATGTTCAGGGGGTTTAGATAGGTGTTGGGCAGCTTGAGAAGAGAAGGTTTGAATATCAATTGCCTTGAGATTGCGACGGGTGACGCGCTTTTTCTTTTTGATAGGCCTAGTGATGTTGAGAGAGAAGAGGATGGCAGAATGATCGGAAAGCAGTTCATTGGTGACGGACACAGATGTGACGAGATTAAGTGAAAGATCAGTTATGAGCCAGTCTAAGATGTGACCTGACCTGTGTGTTGGCTCATTAACCAGCTGGGAAAGAGAGTGGTTGGACAGAGAAAGAGAAAGACGCTTGACATCTGGAGAAGACTGGTTGTCAAAGTGGAAATTGAAGTCGCCGAGAATGATAAGTTTCTTGGGAGAGAGGCTGAAATGATCCAGGAGTGATTGAAATTCTTGATGAAAAAGGGAAGATGTCAGATTGTTTTTGCGACTAGGAGGAGGACGGTACAGACAGCAGAAAGTGATAGAGTGGCCGGGTAAGCTGAGGTTGAGTTCACAGACTTCAAAGGATGCAGGTGAGAAGGGGAGGGAGTGACAGAAAGAAAGAGCTGGGTGCAGAGTGTCTTTGTAGGTGATGGCAATGCCACCTCCACGGGAGAGTCTAGGGAAAGAACGAGTTTTATAGCCAGGTGGTGTCAGCTGTTTTAATTTTGGTTCGTTTCCTTGTGGTTTTAACCATGTTTCGGTAAGAAAAGCTAAGTCTATGTTCTGTTCAGAGATAAAATCAGAAAGAAGATCGGCCTTGCCATCTGGACAGACAGATTGCACATTGTACAGACAGATGTTAAGAAGATTTGAAGGAGGCGGAGAGGTTGAAGTTGAAAGTGGTGAGTTGGGAAGACAATCAGAGGATGAGGATGAAAGCGGTGGTGGTGAAGTAGACAGTGGAAGAACAGACAAGAGTTTGGATGGTGAGTCAGGTGTGGAGGGTGGTAAAGGAACTGGGTCAGGTTGGGGATTTGAATCTTTATGCACAGCATGAAACATATTACAAGTAGGGAAATCATCACCAGAGTCACATACAGCAAGAGACACGTTACAATCATTGAAAACATTGTCAGAGTCATAGAAATCAACAGTATATTGTTTGATGTCTGGGTCAAGTCTATTTTGTTTGCGGCCTATTTGACGTAAGAAGGATACTCTGGAGTCTGTGTTGGTGGATGTCATTGCGGTGGAGTGAGGAAAGCTGGATGGTGGTGGTGGTGGAAGTTCGTGCAGCACGTGCAGTTTGTTACGCTTCAGCAGGGTCAGGGTAGGCAGGGACAGCAGAGTCAGCACAGTTAAATGAACACAAATCATGACGCCATTTTTTTTATATGGGATTTTTGTATGGGATTGATTACAAGAAAGCATTTGATACTGAAAGAGTATGAGCACCTCTTCCAAACCTGGAACGAAATGGGTTTCCTAAACACCTGCTTACTCCGCTCAACAACATCTACACAGACCATAAGGCAACAAGAAGATGAAACAAAAACAATATTGCAGGACTTTTCCAATCCAGAAGGAGGTAAGACAAGGATGCATACTTTCAACACAGCTGTTCAGCTCGTACACAGTACAAGCAACTAAAGAGGCAGAGACTGAAGAACTTGGTAAAGACTGGTGGTGAGGAAATAGCAAACCTGAGGTATGCGTACAAAACTCCTCGCATATCACACTGCTAAAACAACATGCGAACAATCACAGACAAAGTAAGTCACCAAGAAACAAAGTGATTTAGGTACACAAAATTGAAAAACAAAAAAAGAAACTGACAAAATTTAACATAAAAATCAGTCTGTATAGAAAAAGGGACATCCATGTAGTGGAAGAGAGGGAGCCGCAAAGACAGACAGACAGAGACAGACAGAAAGACAGATACACACACATATACACACGCGCATGCGCGCGCACGCACACACACACACACACACACACACACACACACACACACACACACACACACAACACACACACACACACACAATTTTGTCTAATATCACTTACGTGAACAGACATTAAACTGAAGAAGAAAACTTACACACAGAAGACATCATGAGTTCAAAGAAGTGGTCCCAGCCTCCCTCAAAAGCCATCTCCCCAATGTGGCCGTTGACGTGACAGTACAGAGACACCCAGGTGTCTTTGGGATTCCTCTGTAAGTGGACCACCTTCACCTTCTTCTCCCTCATCTGCTCCCACACAAAGAGGGGCATAAGTTGGGTTGGGTTGGGCTAAGTCGGGGTTGGGTTACTTTGGTTGGGTTGGGTTGGGTTGGGTTGAGCTGGGCTGGGCTGGGCTAGGTTAGGTTAGGTCGGGTTGTGCTGGGTTGTGCTGGGTTGTGTTGGGTTAGGTTGGGTTGGGTTGGGTTGGGCTGGGTTAGGTTGGGTTGGCTTGGGTTGGGTCTGGGTTGGGCTGGGTTAGGTTGGGTTGGCTTGGGTTGGGCTGGGTTAGGTTGGGTTGGGTTGGGTTGGGCTGGGTTGGCTTGGGTTGGCTTGGGTTGGGTCTGGGTTGGGCTGGGTTAGGTTGGGTTGGCTTGGGTTGGGCTGGGTTAGGTTTAGTAGGGTTGGGCTGGGTTAGGTTGGGTTGGCTTGGGTTGGGCTGGGTTAGGTTGGGTTGGCTTGGGTTGGGTCTGGGTTGGGCTGGGTTAGGTTGGGTTGGCTTGGGTTGGGTCTGGGTTGGGCTGGGTTAGGTTGGGTTGGCTTGGGTTGGGTCTGGGTTAGGTTTAGTAGGGTTGGGCTGGGTTAAGGTCGGTTGGGGTGGGATGGGTTGACTTAGGTTGGAGTGGGCTGGGCCGGAATAGGTTGGGTTGGGTGGACTGGGTTAGATTGGGTTGGGTTGGGCTGGGTTGAGTTAGGCTGGGTTGGGCTAGGCTAGGCTAGGCTGCGTTGGGTTGGGTTGGGTTGGATGGGGTGCGATTGGGGCTGTGTTTAGCTTGGCTGAATGCGATAGGGGATTAAGAGTTTAGATTATCACACAGACCACATACTGATAGCTGTAAGCCTAGAAAACAAGGCATACAGACAGAGAAGAGGGGAAAAAATGAAGATCAGACATGATTTAAACAAACTCAAAGACCCGGAAACCAAAGATGAGCTCTGAATATATTTCCACAACCGTTGTACGGCACTCTTGGAGGACTGATTTACAAATGAAATATAGAAGAAAAAAAAAGAGGAAAAGCATTTACAGAAACAACAGAGAGCAATTTGCAAAGGGAAAACAAGCACACCACCAAACATTATAAAAGCGACAAAGGAGTTTTTGCTGGTTAGAAGGAAAACCAGACGTGGAATAGCCTAAAGAAAGAGAGGAGAACCACAATAAGACGGGACAAGAAAGCACGGACAAAATAGGAATGTGCAAAGATCACATAGTCTAATGATGGAAGAAAGTTGAAGAAGCTGTTTCAACCAATCAAGAAAATGAAATCTACCAGCATCCCCTAAGTTGGGTTTTGGCTACCTTCATGGTGAGCAAAAAAACCCCGGCTGCATACGCAAAATCTCACAATTGGTGAACCTCAGAGCTCTAGCCGAGGAACGGGAGAAAATCCATCAGCTATCAATCAAAATATGAACTCATCAACATTAGAGATGGCAAACAAACAGAAGATGTTCTAAGAAGATGGCACGAATATGGAGAAGAACTTTTTGACAACAGTACACAAGTAAATCTACAGGATACTCCGTCTTGCAATTTTCAAAACACTGAGCCAGTGTCCCTTTTGATCACAGTGAAACCTTCTGTAAATCAATCAAAATTACATAAATTGCCAAGATTGAATAACATCCTTGGAGAGCTCTTAAAGAATCCTAGTGGTAGAGGAATAAAGGCATTAATTAACCCTATTAATCCCAATCCGGGATTTGCCGGGATTGAAAAATCACCCTCCTAAGTCCCGATCCGGGATTTACACACAGTAGATTTCCATCAGGCTGTGACCATCACTAATTGCTACCACATGTCAAAGCTCTATCAGGCTAGAAGGAGAAACCCTGCTGAGAGCCTGGAAGTAATTATAGTTGCTGGTATGTACTTAGAAGGAGGAAAAGGCAAGCAAGTATGTGTGCCTGACCTGATTTTGTGATGGAAAGCGAAATCTAAGGGCAGTTTGTGTTCAGAGACACCGAATGCAAGAGAGTTAAACCATCAATGCACCAATGTTTGGAAATCTTAAGAACAACCAGAAGACTGGAAGAAGCACAAACTTGCTTGATATGCTGCGCAAGAGTGGGAACATCAAAGGGTGCAGCGGTTATAGGACCATCACACTCATCAGTCACACCAACATAATCCTTCTCATTATCATTTTACACAGAAGAAAACAGAGATAGAAAACATGGACAACTTCCAGTGCTCGAGCTGTGGGCAAGCCAACACAGGATTTTGCAGCAAGGACATCAGCTCAAGAACAGGCATGGCCAAGGAAAAGGAAACCCCAGTCCAGCTGAAGGACAAATTAGACAGATAGAGGCATTCTAACGGAGCTGAAAATAAGAATTTTACGCTGGTGTGATGACATCAGTCCTTCAAAGGGGAGAGTGGCAGGTACAGAGAAAGCAAGGAAGAGAGGAAGAAAGAAAGAAAGAAAGAAAGAAAGAAAGAAAGGAAGGAAGGAAGGAAGGAAGGAAGGAAGGAAGGAAGGAAGTAGGGAGGGAAAGAAGGACAGCAACATGCATCCTTCATGGTCAACATCACTGATGCTGGCAGCTGCAGCAGCACACTGAGGCAGGCTGCAAGACATCCTCCATCCTACACAGGAGAGAGCAGACAAGACATCCTCCATCCTACACAGGAGAGAGAGCAGACAAGACATCCTCCATCCTACACAGGAGAGAGCAGACAAGACATCCTCCATCCTACACAGGAGAGAGCAGACAAGACATCCTCCATCCTACACAGGAGAGAGCAGACAAGACATCCTGCATCCTACACAGGAGGAGAGAGCAGACAAGACATCCTGCATCCTACACAGGAGAGAGCAGACAAGACATCCTGCATCTTACACAGGAGGAGAGAGCAGACAAGACATCCTGCATCCTACACAGGAGAGAGCAGACAAGACATCCTGCATCTTACACAGGAGGAGAGAGCAGACAAGACATCCTGCATCCTACACAGGAGAGAGCAGACAAGACATCCTGCATCCTACACAGGAGAGAGCAGACAAGACATCCTGCATCCTACACAGGAGGGAGCAGACAAGACATCGTCCATCCTACACAGGAAGAGAGAGCAGACAAGACATCCTGCATCCTACACAGGAGAGAGCAGACAAGACATCCTGCATCCTACACAGGAGAGAGCAGACAAGACATCGTCCATCCTACACAGGAGAGAACAGACAAGACATCCTCCATCCTACACAGGAAGAGATTTGATTGATTAATTTATTCTTTTATATCGAGAATAATGGAATAAGCACTCTTGTGCTTTTTTACATCTAGTCCCCGTATGTATGCAGTTATTGTAAATGTTATCTGTTCCCACCGGCACACGATGGCCTACTCTTACGAAAAGCGGAACAGGATTTAACGTGTGCGCAATATGTTCTGCGTGCGTGCGTTCGTACACGGGCCCTCGGTTTAAAGTCTCATCCGAAGGACTTTTAGGGAGAGTGGAGTCAGCACTGGTGTTAACTCCAGGAAAGAGCAGACAAGACATCCTCCATCCTACACAGAAGGAGATTGAAGACAAGTCATTCTCCATCCTACACAGGAAGAGAGAGCAGACAAGACATCCTCCATCCTACACAGGAGGAGAGAGCAGACAAGACATCATCCATTCTACACAGGAGGAGAGTGAAGACAAGACATCCTGCATCCTACACAGGAGAGAGCAGACAAGACATCCTGCATCCTACACAGGAGGAGAGAGCAGACAAGACATCCTGCATCCTACACAGGAGGAGAGAGCAGACAAGACATCCTCCATCCTACACAGAACAGCAGACAAGACATCCTCCATCCTACACAGGAGGAGAGTGAAGACAAGACATCCTCCATCCTACACAGGAAGAGAGCAGACAAGACATCCTCTATCCTACACAGGAAGAGAGAGCAGACAAGACATCCTCCATCCTACACAGGAAGAGAGAGCAGACAAGACATCCTCCATCCTACACAGGAAGAGAGAGCAGACAAGACATCCTCCATCCTACACAGGAGGCAGCAGACAAGACATCCTCCATCCTACACAGGAGAAAGCAGACAAGACATCCTCCATCCTACACAGGAGAGAGCAGACAAGACATCCTGCATCCTACGCAGGAGAGAGCAGACAAGACATCCTGCATCCTACACAGGAAAGAGCAGACAAGACATCCTGCATCCTACACAGGAAAGAACAGACAAGACATCCTGCATCCTACACAGGAGGCAGCAGACAAGACATCCTGCATCCTACACAGGAGGAGAGAGCAGACAAGACATCCTGCATCCTACACAGGAAAGAGCAGACAAGACATCCTGCATCCTACACAGGAGGAGAGAGCAGACAAGACATCCTCCATCCTACACAGGAGAGAGCAGACACAGACCATGTGTTATAGTCTGGCCATCCTTCTTGTCAAGGTGTGCATACAGCTCTTACCCTTCTCCACAGTGATAGAGACAGGTGACAGGTGACAGGTGAGGTAAATGAGGTCAGAATTTGCGTTTCATTTTATTGCATTGTATTTCACCGCACAGTATTGCACTTTATTATGTTGCATTGTATTTTGGTGTACTGTATGGTATTAGGTAGACAGAGGAAACAATGGGAAGACAACATCAGAGAGTGGACAGGCCTTAGGTGAAGTGATCTGCTATGCAGGGCGGAGAACGAAGGACTGTGGGAAGTGGAGGAAGCTGGTTGCAAAATCTTCAGTAGTGCCCCCAGGGTCCGTGGGACTGCGGGACAGATGAAGGTGAAGGTGAATGGTAATTGGGGACGAGATAGCTCAGTGGTCAGAGCACTGGCTTTCCCCAAGCTAAGCTTAAACAGCATCGAGCGTGGTTACCAAAGGGATGGGTGACCGTTTGCGCGCCTTGGCTTCATTACAGTTCCTCAGCTGTGAATGGGTACCTGTCTTCTTTAGGGTCAAGGAAGGTAAAAAGAAAAAAAGCGAGAGAGAGGAGAGGAGCGCCGGATTCAAGATGCTGGCCCCTGGAGAAGCCGAGGTCTCTGACGCCTCGCTCCCCTACTTTCACAAGGACTCTGGGACACCTTTACCTTTAACTTTTATGGTATTTTTGTGACATTGTACTGTACTTATGGTAATGGCAGATTTCTCTGTGTAGAGTTGTTGTCATGTTTTACCTGGAAAAAGTAGGCCATCATAGTAAGGTGCCCTTTTATGTGTTTTATGTTTGTTTTTATAGTCTATCTGCATATTTGTTTGCCAATTAGATTCCACGTGTCTATAGAAATTACCCTGGAACAACTCTATTAGTACTCTGTGTGTGTGTGTGTGTGTGTGTGTGTGTGTGTGTGTGTGTGTGTGTGTGTGTGTGTGTACAAGCACATGGAGACGCACAATCACATATGTACCCCCCCCACACACACACACACAATGCCCACGCCTCCCCCCCTCCACCCACCTCAACACACACACTCATATTCAGCACTTTCGCACTCTTGAGGGCTTCAGCAAAGGTATACTGCTATGCATTAAACTGAAGACGAAGCTACTTGATAAACAAACCACGATGACTTAAAATATATATATATATATATATATATATATATATATATATATATATATACATATATATATATATAAATGATGCACATTTAATTTTTCTAATGCATGCATGATTGTCAACTCGATTTTCTGGCCACCTTTATGCTTGCTGTTCACCGTGTCACACACAGAAAAGTTTCGAGTCTGACTGTGGTGTCTGCACATTTAATTTTTCTAATGCATGCATGATTGTCAACTCGATTTTCTGGCCACCTTTCTGCTTGCTGTTCACCGTGTCACACAGAGAAAAGTTTCGAGTCTGACTGTGGTGTCGTGAAATAGATCCTTTACCGCAAATTGGATTAACATAGTTCTACCGCACAAACCCTGTCAAAAAGTAACTTGAAATTGCTGAACACGTCGCGTTCTATCAACACAACAAGGAAGAGTGACTCAGAATAATGGCTAGGTTGCCAACGTAAAAGGAGAAGGCCCTAACTTTCTTGCGACAATCTGTTGTTTGACCCAGAATCGCAGGCTTTATTTTAATCTTATTATATTTTATACCACTTTATGTCACAGCAGATTTCTCTGCGTGAAATTCGGGCTGCTCTCCCTGGGGAGAGCGCGTCACCACAAGTGCAGCACCACCCATTATTTTTTCTTCTTTTTTCTGTCTACAACTGTATTTGTTTCCCCATCAGAGTGGCTATTTTCTACGTAATTTTGTCAAGGACAACCCTCTTGTTGCCGTGGGTTCTTTAACGTGCGTTAAATAATGATGTGTATCACACGGAACCTCGGTTTATCGTCTTACCCGAAAGACTAGCACCCATATCACCACTCATGGTCTAATCCATGAGGGAAAAGTTTTGGGACCAAACAGGGTTCAAACCACGGCACACTCCGACCCGGATCGTTCACTTTCTAGGCAGGCGCGTTACCTTTAGACCACCGATCCACCTTACAAAGACTATAGGAATGGTCAGATTTTGCAGTCTGTGCATTGGCAGCCCACCTGGTGAAGGAAAGGAGAAGGGTGTTTTTGTTTGCTTTTGACAGGAAATTTCCAGACTGGGGGAGGGGGTTGTTCTCATCTCTATTGAGCCTGTCCACTTCAGACAAAAACCACTTTATGACACTACGACTATTGCCTCTTGACGACATATACCGCTTTACGACAATAAGCATTTACGACAATAGCCGTTTTATGACAATAATTATATTACGACTTTAACTACTTTACGACAATATCCCCTTTACAACAGTTTAGAACACTTTACAACAATAACCACTTTAAGACACTTTCATTTTTTTCATTTTTATTTTCATGTTCATATTCATAACACTTTAAGCCATGGCAGATTTTTCTGCAGGAAAATTTAAGTGGTCCAGGAACACTTTGTCCAACAAAGTAAAGAAGCTATATTATTATATTATATTATACCACTTTATGTCACAGCAGATTTCTCTGCGTGAAATTCGGGCTGCTCTCCCCGCGGAGAGCGCGTCGCCACAAGTGCAGCACCTACCTATTATTTTATTTTTTTCATCAGGGATAGTGTCTAAACACAACACCTGTGTGCATGCTGGTTTTTTTTAAAAATAATTTTGTCATCCGCTCCTACCGGCACACGATGGCCTGCTCTTCCGAAAGGCGGAACGGGATTTTAACGTGTGCGCAAGATGTTCTGCGTGCGTACGCACACGGGGTCTCGGTTTCTAGTCTCATCCGAATGACTTTGACATTCAGTTCGATTTTTTTCGTCAAACTGGGAAGAAAGGGCGAGGCTGGGTACGAACCCAGAAACTCACGGTTTACATATTGGCAGGTGAACGTCTTAACCATCCTGCCACCGTCCTTCCCAGCTATTCATACTCTTAAAAGAGCTCTCCAAGGAGATGTAATAAAATACATATTGTTATGCAGTTGTTTGATGCCCTAATATTGCCTATTTTAACAAATGGAATAAAAGATGGTCTCCTTATTGATGTAATGTAAAAGATAACATCAAAGTAGGTGATTCATTCAAAATGTGTTTAGTGAGTCAGTTTCCCTTTAAAAATATCCAAGCAAAATTTTGCAGACAGATATTGGGAGTTCACAAAAAACAATGGCTTTGCCTGTCTTAGGAGATTTCGGCAGTGACGCATTAACGTTGAAAGTTATTACTCATTTAATGAACTTTTGGATTCACGTAACAGACTCAACATAAATAGTTGTTTGAAATTGTTATATAATGAAATGCATAAAAGTAATGAAAAATATCGCTGGCTTTATATAATAAAAACAACAATTTTTAAGATTGGATTCAAACATGTGTGGAATATACATAATACAGTGAATATCAAAAGATTATGCTATGTTATATAAACAAAACTTGAAGAACTGTACAGACTGTTTCGAAATCATCCCCAAAAAGTTATTTTTGAAGTTGAATTTTTACAACTCTGTTTCATATGTTCCTAGATTGGAGCCATATCTATTGATATGCGGGGATAAAAATTACAGGCACAAATTCATCAGATTTCGCACAAGATCCCATGGTGTATTGATAGAGCAAGGGAGATATGCAAATATGCTGAGAGAGAAAAGAAAATGTAAATGGCGTAACAAAACAGAAGACGAGTATCACTTGCTTGAAGTTTGTATACTATATGAATCTTTAACAAAGAACTTTTTAGCTAATGTTAAAAATAAACAAATAAATAACACGAATACCAACCAGAATGTAAGTTTTCAACAACGAGGATTATTTGTTAGACATGATCTAAAATGTTCACGATTCTTTTTCCAGAAGACAAGAGCATGCAAAAACTACATAAATCTAAGAACCTACATTTTTTTAGGAATGTTAAATACGTTTAGTTTTGGTATCAACGGCAATGAATTTTCTGATTGTGATTCACACACACACACACACACACACACACACACACACACACTTACACACACACACACACACACACACACACACACACACACACACA
>JASPKP010008753.1:10000-11190 GCA_030674155.1 Stramonita haemastoma
CAAGGGGGTAGATGCATCACGGCAAATGCAAGGCAACACCATCGCAAGACTGATAATAACATGCTTACACCAGAAAAACAATAATACAAACATACAATTATGATATTATGTACACGCGCATGCATACGGACAAGGCCCGCACGCGCGCGTGCCATGAATGTGCAACATACAATATCAAAGTTGTTTTGCTAATAGAAATTGTCAATCCTAAAATTAAACCTTTCCGACAGTAAGATAAATTTCCCTACAGCTGCAAATATTGTATAATTATTTGTATACTTTTATCATTTTTACCATACAATAAAGCTGTAACATCAGATTTTATATCACCAGGCAAAGACATCTATGGTGACCACACGGCTCCGGTGGTAAAGAGGGCAGTTTATCAAGTAATGAGTTGCATCCTCAACAGCGGGCCCACATTCACGTGAAAGACCAGTTAGTTAAATGGCGTCGGAATAAGTTTATGCTTTAAATCACTCATTTCTAAAACCTAAGTTTACAAAGTAAATTATTTCTGTTTGCCTATTGGGTAAATAAAAGTACTTGGGCACTATACTGTCTGTTGTATTAAGGTAGTGCTTAAGAAGACTTAAGGAATTCTGCTGCTTGATTTCCTCTGGTAAATCATTCCAAAGGCAAGTGGCAGAAGGAAAAAAAGAGGATTTATACAATTCCGTTCTGCAACGTGGAATCTGCCTTTTAAAGGATTTCGACGATGATATGGATTTAATGAAGAAACAAGATGTGGAAGACGATCTATCAATATAAAGGAACCATGCCCGTGAACAAGTTTATAATACAAAATTATCTTATGGCGACGACGTCTTTCTTTCAAGGTATAAACCCAGACTCAGTATAAAGTTTCTCGTGGCTTGTCCCTCTTACAGTACCAACAATAAATTCTGAGAGCATCAAAGATGTAGACTTTCTAATTCATTGCTAATTTCTGACTACAGTTGTCCCAAACAACATCTGAAAAAATCAAAATGAGGCATGATAAATGATTTATACATACTTCTAATGATCTACGACTAAGCCGATATTTAAAGGAACGAAGACAAAACTATAAGAAACACGACATTTCGAAATAACATATTTTATATGTAAGTCCCCTTTACAGTTGTTTTGAATAATAACCCCCAGGTGCTTATGTAACTTTTCTTGTAACGTTACAAACCAAATTTAAA
>JASPKP010008754.1:0-10000 GCA_030674155.1 Stramonita haemastoma
GATGGTTGTTTCCAATTAAGATTTTAATTCATAACTACTACATTACTTTACGTGTGTCAAAGCTTTATCTCAATCCTTTTTTGGACAGTTTAATTTTTTTACTGCCGACAGTCTGCAAAAATTAATGTACACTAGGACTATATAAAAACATTGAAAAATTTTGTTTTCAACTACTTAATTTCACACATAATTTCCGTCAGCAAATATGATTTTTATGGGGAAAAACCGCTTTAGTTACACAAAAATATCAGCAATTTTTAACCTGGATTTTGCGAATGTGAGGCTCTTGACCCCCATTTGACGCAGGTACATACATACACGAATTTGCTGTAAAGTCGTAGTGATGCTTGTCCCCATTCAGTCAGCGCTGGTGGCTATGTCTGGAGCTCCCTCACAAGTCCAACCCGTGCTGGCAGCCTTGGTGCATTTTGCAGACATTGGATGGCGAGTTAATGGCCGGTTTTAGAGTCCCTTCTACTTTGGATTGCCTGGAACTGTTGTGGCTCATATGGTACCTTTTTGAATAGACAAAAAAATTCACTTTGAAATAAGAG
Organism: Stramonita haemastoma; assembly: GCA_030674155.1. Lineage (NCBI taxonomy): Eukaryota > Metazoa > Mollusca > Gastropoda > Neogastropoda > Muricidae > Stramonita > Stramonita haemastoma. Next base: position 555 of record JASPKP010008754.1, read on the forward strand.
AAAAATCTATCATTAACATTACAGTTTTTTAAAAAAATATTGCCAGCTGCAATGGTTTGCAGTGGCAAAACGCACTGATTTGGAAGTTTACGAGTTCAAATCTCATGAAAAGTATGTCTTTTTTAATCGTTTTTTAAAAAACTTTTCCTTCACCTTGAGAAAAACCTACAGGCTTAAGTGAAGACTGAAACCACAACTAGAGAGTGAACCACTTTACAGATCCCAACACTGTGAATGTTCAACACTGCACCAAAACCTTAATGGTGACCAATTTTGGTGGTTACACAAAAAAATCACCTTTGGAGAACCTCAGAGCTCTAGCTGAGGAATGAGAAAAAGCATAGGTAGGAACAGCAGGGGTAACAACAACAACAAATTTGACAGACAAAAGTACTAGACAGAAAGTTCAGATAGATTTTAGAAGCAAAATACTAATACCTTTTCTAGTTTTCAGAAAACGCAGGTCAGGATGGCTGCCCTCACACATGTCAGATCACGGGCCCCTTGATTCCAGACCCAGAGCCCCTGAAAGCAGTAAGTCAGAGACTGAAAAACCTGGCTGTTTTTTTGGGCACAGGTATTGTAACAATTTGATTTCTCTTCAAATTTCACCAGCTTCTTCACCAATTCAGTCAAATTTGAGTCAAGCTAGTTTATGGAGCTAGTATTCAAACATTACAATACAACCAGTTATTCTAATCAATTAAACTAGGCCTTTTTCATTTTTTTTTTCAAATAATTTCCAAACAAGAGGCTTTTCTGTCAACAATCTTAATACTCTCCCTTCCAGATTTAGGAGCCGCCGTTGCAGCAACACAAACCCTGCAAGATCTTTATACTTAAAATCCTGACTGACTTTTTCTTTTAAAAGAAAGTGAACTTGATTTCCTAAACATAAAGACGGGGAAAAAAAATATGCAAAAAAACAACAAGAGAAACTAAAGTGAAACAAAATTTTACATATCTTTTAAATGAAAAATTTAAAAAAAGAATAAACGACACCCGAATCCTGTATAACATCACTACAAGTCTCATCTGCATCTGCCACTACTTACAGATGCCAGGATCTCATGCAGCAATGACTCCAAGGTGGATAATCAACAGAACTTGGCCCCACTGCTGAAGTTTTTCAGGACGATCCATATGACTCACCCCCAGGTTAGGACCCCTGTTTAATTAATTAATTTATTTATTTTTTATATCGACGATAATTTGGGGTAAGCACACTTGTGCTTTTTTTTTTACATCCGTCCCCGTGTGTATGCAGCTTTTTAAATATCTGTTCCCATCGGCACACGATGGCCTACTCTTACGAAAAGCGAACAGGATTTAACGTGTACGCAAGATGTTCTGCTGCGTTCACACACGGGACATTGGTTTATAGCGTCATCCGAAGGACTTTTGGGGAGAGTGGAGTCAGCACTGATGTTAAAATCCAGGAGAAAAAAACTCGAACTGGAATCGAACTCGGGTTGTCAAATTGCCAGCACTATGTTCTGACCACCAGGCTATCCCATCCCCTCCCTGCGTATTTATAAAATTTAAAAAAAAGGGGGGAAGGGGCAAGAAAACGCTTTAGGAATGGAAGGAATGACCGTTCCCCATACCTCATGAAACCTGTCTCAAAGCCGTTGTAGGTGGTGACATTATCAAAGAAACCTATCAGAAACGGAAGGGGATAACCAAGTCACAATGCCTCATGAAAACCATCTTAAAGCTTCGTTATTTTCAGACATATGGAAAATTTTTTCGGAAGTGGAGGGGAAGACAGTCGCGATGCCTCATGAAAAACCGTATGAAAGCCGTTATGGGGGGGGAAAATTTTCAGAACTAAGGAAACCCCTGATGAAAAGAAATGACCAAGTCACAAGTTTCATGACCCTTGTCTTTTTAAGCTATGGTAGGGGGAGGTGGTGTTTTCGAATGAGAAGATAGATCACTGTCACCCAGATTTTCTCTCAGATTTCTTGCACAATTTTTCATTATTTGATTGAAACTTCTTATTTAGTTTTTAGTTATCCATTTTATTTTATTTCATTTCATTTTATTTTATTTCATTTTATTTTATTTTTTGTTTCTAAATAATTTTAATCTAGACTGTGCCTTACTTTAAATTCATTTTATTTTGTTTTGTTTTATTTTATTTTAAGTTTAGAATAAACCCTACTTTTTTTTTTTTATCTTTGACTTTTTATCTGTCTTTTACTTTTGCTAGATTTTATTCTAGGTTTATGATGTTATTTTCTCTATTTTTAAACTTAGTTTAGTTGATACTATTGTTTTATTTGAGCAAGGAATACTGATTGCAATCGGAAGGTGCCCAGTGATCATTTAAAGACAACTGACAGGGAAGCTCTAACAAAGACTGAACCAAACCTGGACACAAAGGCTGAAACATGGACACAAAGACAAACATGGACACAAAGACTGAAACATGGACATAAAGATTGAAACATGGACACAAAGACTGAAGCATGGACATAAAGACAAACATGGAGACGAATACTGAAGCATAGACAAAGACAAAGCCATACAAAAAAGAAACCTGAACACAAACAAAACCAGACACAAGACTGAAACCTGGACACAAAGGCTCAAACCTTGACATAAAGACTAAAACCTGGACACAAAGACTGAAAGCCAGACACAAACACTGGAAGCTGGACACAAGAGTGAAACTACTAAATATTACTAAACACAAATACTGGAACCAAAGCCGGACACGCACTGAAACCTAGACACAAAGAGACACCTGCACACAAAGACAGACACCTGGACACAAGCCGACGCCGGGACACAGACACCTGGACACAAAAACAGACACCTGGACACAAACTGATACCTGGACACAAAGACAGACACCTGGACACAAAGACAGACACCTGGACACAAAGACAGACACCTGGACACAAAGACAGACACCTGGACACAAAGACAGACACCTGACACAAAGACAGACACCTGGACACAAAGACAGACACCTGGACACAAAGACTGACACCTGGACACAAAGACTGACACCTGGACACAATGACACCTGGATTCAAAGACTGACACCTGGACACAAGGACTGACACCTAAGCCAGACACAAAAAAAAGACAACTCAGAGCCAGGACACCAACATCAAGGGGCAAAATCTGACCAGAGCAAAGGGAAAAAAATTATACAAGTAAAATCTGCCAATCAGCTTGAGCAAGGAAGCAGCTAACTGTCTGACAACTAGGGGACAGGGGACGGGGGAGGGGACGGGATAGGTTAGTGGTCAGAACATTGCCTCGCAATTTGATGACTCCATTCCCGGTTGGGGGGATTTTATCCTCTGGAGTTAATATCATGCTGACTCCACTTTCCCCTAAAGTCTTTCGGATGAGACTATAAACCGAGGCCCGTGTGCGAACGCACACAGAACATCTTGCACACACGTTAAATCCTGTTCCGCTTTTCATAAGAGTAGGACATCGCGTGCCGGTGGGAACAGATGACAAGATTTACAAAACTGCATACACACGGGACAAGATATAAAAATGCATGTAAGTGCTTATTCCATCATCCTTGATATAAAAGAATAAATGAATAAATAAATAAAATAAATGCACCTGGCAAACTTTGCATTCATGAAAACCTCAATGATGAATGCCTTGCTAAACTGGTGCAAAATGGAGTCCACAACGAAAAACCGAAGAATTGGGACAGCTAACAATCCTATTTTGAAGGTGAAGGATTGACCCCGAGAGAGCAAAACTCATTACAAATTTTGTTGAAATTTTCCTCTTGTTATCCTGTACTACCAAACGTGGCCTTAACAAGGCAAAATCATTGTAAATCATAGTCTAGCATCGAGGTGTTTGTAGGTCGAAGAATGCTGCAAAGTTTCTGAAAATACACACGAAACATTGTGTGTGATAGGTATATGCAGGTCTAATTGAAGGAGAGAAAAGGGGAGATAGGAACGGAGATGGAGCGAGAGAGGGAGAGAGAGCGAAGGAGAGAGGGAGAGGGAGAGAGAGGGGGGGGGGGTAGGGAAAGAAGGAGCCAGCGAGTGAGTGAGTGAGTGAGCGAGCGAGCGAGCGAGCGAGCGAGCGAGAGAAGGAGAGAGAGAGAGAGAGAGAGAGAGAGAGAGAGAGAGAGAGAGAGAGAGAGAGAGAGAGAGACAGACAGACAGACAGACAGACAGACAGACAGACAGACACAGACAGACAGACAGACAGACAGACAGACAGACAGACAGACAGACAGAGAGAGAGAGAGAGAGAGAGAGAGAGAGAGAGAGAGAGAGAGAGACAGACAGACAGACAGACAGACAGACAGACAGACGAGACAGAGACAGACAGACAGACAGACAGACAGACGGAGAGTTCTAGAGAGGGCGAGATAAGGACGCAGAGAGAGAGAGAGAGAGAGAGAGAGAGAGAGAGAGAGAGAGAGAGAGAGAGAGAGAGAGAGAGAGAGAGAGAGAGAGACAGACAGACAGACAGACAGACAGACAGACAGACAGACAGACAGACAGACAGACAGACAGACAGAAGGAGAGAGATAGTGAAAGAGAGAGAGAGAGAGAGAGAGAGAGAGAGAGAGAGAGAGAGAGAGAGAGACAGAGACAGAGAGACAGAGAGACAGAGAGAGACAGAGAGACAGAGAGACAGAGAGACAGAGAGACAGACAGAGACAGAGAGACAGAGAGAGAGAGAATGAGCGGGAAAGATAAGGGGGGGGGGGGGGGGGGGGGGGGGGGGGGGGGGGGGGTAAAGAAGAGAAAGAGAAAAGTAAAACATGCACGAAGAAAAGTAAAAAAAGCAAGGAAAAGGGTCAGAAGGGAATTAAAAAAAAAAAAACACAGAAAAAAGGAAAAGATTAACTAAAGACGAAAGGCAGTAGAAAAAAACAACAACCGAGAAACAAAGTCTTGAAAAAAGAACAAAAGCAGGCACACAAACAGAAAAAAAACACAACAAAGCAAACACATGCTCACTGGTGTGATTAAACATCCTCAAAGTCGGAATGTGGCTACCTTCATCAGTTCATGGTGGTCTAAAGAGGGTCATACAGAAATCTCACTGTTGGTGAACCTTTTCTTCATTCTTTTATATCGAGGATAATGGGAACAAGCACTCATGTGCTTTTTTTTTTTTTTTTTAATCCAGTCCTCGTGTGTATGCAGTTGTGTAAATATCTGTTCCCACCGGCACACTATGGCCTACTCTTACGAAAAGCGGAACAGGATTTAACGTGTGCGCAAGATGTTCTGCGTGCGTTCGTACACGGGGCCTCGGATTACAGTCTCATCCGAAAGACTTCTGGGGAGAGTGGAGTCAGCACTGATGTTAACTCCAGGGGGAAAATCCCCTCCAACGGGAATCGAACCCGGGTCGTCAAATTGCAAGCGCAATGTTCTGACCACTAGGCTATCCCGTCCCCCAGAGCACTAGTCAACAATCGAACAAAAAAAAAGGTCATGTACCTTCCCATCCTATATAAAGTAATAATCACCTTGGAGGGAACGAACCGAAACACTTCCCCTGTGGGATATGGAGGGGGCCTGTCAGTATAAATAGCCTCCCTTTCTTCTGGAAATTCTGTGCTAGCAATTCCTTTTTATTCCTCCATTTTGGCCTTGTTCATTTTCCCCTGTCACCTCCTTGTTTGGGTTTTACCTTTGAGGTCCATTTTTCTGATTTTTTTTTTTTTAGAAATACTTCAACTCTCTTCCACACTGAAACTAAATTAATGTGCTGGGCCTTGCTTGTTGGGTGCTTAATGGCAGCTTAACACTTTTTTGCTCTTATGACAAAACAGCAATACTTGGTATCTGAGCATTCCACGAAGAAATAGAAAAAAAACTGCTGCATACTGACCATTATCTATGTCACTTTTCTTTTGGTATCACAATACAGTACTCTGCTATTCTTCCTGTGCTTCATGACTTTCTCATACTTGAAAAAAAAAACATGAAAAAAAAATCATCACCATACACGGGCAAGAAAACTTACCTGTAGGTTCAGGTCAAAATGGCAGAGCAGCCACAATGCACGCACAGACTCTTGTGCAGTGGAGGTCTCCAGTTTTGTCGACTGTTCAATGACAGTGAGTAAGAGGGCTCAGGCTATAGGCTAAAGCAACTCAGTTCCCGGCATTCCCCTCTAGGGGTGAACACAATCATTTTGCGCGTGCTTCACGGAACAGCTACAGCATTGACAGCAAGAAAATGTTACCATAAGAGAGTTCAAGTCTCTCTCTCCCCTCTCTCTCTCTCTCTCTCTCTCTCTCTCTCTCTCTCTCTCTTACATTACATCATACCCCTAATTGAGTGCCCCACTCACATCCCCTTTATTCCATATAAAATAGATTTTTCACCCTTCCTGTTGCTACATTACATTGTTGTTGGTTGGATTGGGTTATAGATCTATATTTATATACACTGTTGGTGTATTTTTCTGAGCAACTTGAAAGCAGTCTTTTTTCTTTTTCCCCCTTTCTTTCCTACATTTCATCCTTCCTCCTATTGAGTGCCCACTCCCCTTTATTCCTAATTATCTCTCATTGATTGTCACCTTCCAGTTTTTACACACATTATCACATCGAGCAACTAAAATCAGTCTAGTTTTTTCACTTTTTTTCTTACTTTCATCCTTACCCCTATTGAGTGCCCACTACACCTTTATTCCTATTCATCTCTAATTGATTTTCACCTTTTCTTGTCTTAGGACACATTATCACATCTCCAGCAAAAACCAACACAACTGATGCATTCAAGACACAACACGTGGCCCTCTAAGGAAGGCCTACGAATTTGTCACTTAAATATAAAATCATGCAGTCAATAAAATTGAAGACATATCAACACTTATTAGAAACCATGGCAAACCATTTCACATACTAGGGCTATCTGAATCAAGACTCTCGAAGCACATAGTAGACACTGATTTATATATCCCAGGATATAAAATCATACGAAAGGATCCACAAAGGCAAAAAGAAACAGGAATCATCATATACATTAGTGAATCTATAACATTCAAGCGTCTCATTCATCTTGAACATTGTGATGTAGAATCTGTCTGGTTTGAAATCTCCATGAAAGGTTCACCACCTATTGCAATGGGATTCTGCTATAGGAATCCAGCAGAAAGAAAAAATTGGATAGACAAGTTTGACGAAATGATGAATGTAGTTCTATTAGAATCCAGGGAAGTAATACTACTAAGTGATTTTAATATTGATTTAACAAAAGTAAATAATAATGGACGCAAATTACTAATTCATTCAACCTTCACCAACTAGTTAGTTTACCCACGAGAGTCACACCAAATTCAAGCACAATAATTGATCACATCTACGTATCAAATCCCAAAAACATCATAGAAACATGTGTCCCTGTCTATAACTGCAGCGATCACTACCCAGTCTGTACTACATGGTCAAAAAAAGGAGCAAAAATTCCCAAACCTGGACATAAAACCATAACATATCGTTCTTTTGCAAAATTTAATGAACACTTTTCCTTCTTGATCTAAGTAACTCTATGCTCTCAGAAACATTAAACATTACTGATCCAGACAGGGCCATTGAATTCTGGATAAAAACCTTCACTGAAATCTACAACAAACATGCTCCACTTAAAACCATAAGGGTCAAACATGTCCCCAAACCGCCTTGGATTACAAAAGAACTAGAAGAAGCATGTTATCTTAGAGATTTATTAAAAAAACATAAATATCATGAAGAGTCAAATAGATTACGAAACGCCATAAACTCACAGAAACGTCAAGAAAAAAGAAATATTTCCAAGATTTACTGTCTTCCAAACAAAACTCAAAAATTATTTGGAGGGCCATAAATCAAATAACAAATAAACAATCATCTTCCAAATCAAATGTAATCAAAGATGTTACTGCTGAACAACTCAACAATCATTTCATAAACGTCTCTACTAACGTTGTTAACAATGATGATTCAAAATCCAATAACCTCAACACATTAAGACAATACTGCCAAGACAAGCATATTCCGTCAAAACTTCACATACCATTCATTTCAGTTTTTGAGGTCTATAATTATTTAATTCACCTCAAACAATCAAGGACACGAGGTCTTGATGGAATAGACAGCAGAATTCTGAAACTGTCAGCTCCAGTTATCACAGACACCCTAACATATGTATATAACCAATGTCTTGAAAAGAACTATTTCCCCAATGCCTTCAAAACTGCTAAAGTAATCCCCATCCACAAATCTGGTGACACTTCAGATCCCTCAAATTATAGGCCAATCTCTATTATATCCCTCCTTTCAAAACCCCTGGAAAAACATATAAATAAACACTTAGTCCGTCATATAGACACTAACGACCTTCTTCACCCTAATCAATCAGGATTCAGACAAAATCACTCATGTCATACTGCACTGACTAGTCTCATAGACAATTGGCTATCAAACATTAATGAAAACAAATTTTTGTGGAGTATTATTTGTAGATTTCAAAAAAGCATTTGATACAATTGACCACACACTCCTCATCAGAAAGCTAGAACTGTACAATCTATCATCAGATAGTCTAGAACTACTTGCTTCTTATCTTAAAAACAGACAACAGTGTGTCTCAACAACTACATCCACATCCAATCTAAAAACCCATTCATTATGGAGTACCACAGGGATCTATACTAGGACCTATTCTCTTTTCCTTATACATAAATGACCTTCCTCTACTTATCAAATCTAAATGTGAACTATTTGCTGATGATACAACCATACATACAAGCCATAACGACATTGACTCTCTTGCAACCATATTACAACAAAGCTGCAATGATCTTGTCAAATGGACAGAACTGAACCATATGTCTATTCACCCCCAAAAAACAAAATGCATGCTTATCACCACCAGACAAAAGCGACAAATTTACCTCATAAACAGTTTCCAATCCATATAAGAAAGGAAGCAATTGAACAAACCTCTCATCACAAAGTTCTAGGAGTAACAATCGATGAAAATCTCAGCTGGTTCTACCACATATCTCATCTATGCAAATATTTGTCCCAAAGAGTATACCAGTTGACTAAAGTTAAACATTTCCTTGACCACAATTCAAGGAAATTATTCTTCCAAGCTTACATACAATCCTCAATAGACTATGCCTCAACCCTATGGGATTCTGCCAGTGCAAACACTATGAAACCGTTACTAAGTCTGTATAAACGTGCTCTCAAACTTATCCTCCTGAAGAAAACAACTTTATTTGAAGTGGATTATACCCAGTTAAATATTCTCCCCTACAACAAAGACTAAAATATAACAAAGACATTTTTATGTTTAAGATAATGGCAGGAGCTGTCCCCACATCCTTAAGAGATAAGTTCGCAATGAATCATTCCAGAAATACTGAAAAGCCAAGTGTCCCAATCCCAAGAATAGACTTGTTTAAATCTAGTTTACTATACTCAGGCC
>JASPKP010008755.1:7500-11185 GCA_030674155.1 Stramonita haemastoma
CACATAGGTGGCAATCGTGAGAGAGCTCAGCATGTGTAGGCTACAAAATTAATGTAGTGCTGTATTAATTAATCACACCCATGAATTTCTTTTAGAAAAAAAACTCAGTGAAAAGTCTTTGAATCTTATACTGTTGTGTTGCTGTATGAACCCTATGTATATCTAACGGGGAAAAGTCTTCAGTATATATTCTTATGATCTCAACACTTTGAAAGACTCTCTGCTTAGGCTCGCACAGCAACACTACCAATACTTTTTTCTTAATTTTTTTTTTAAGTAAAGGGATTTTTTATATTGTTTTCATACATGGTTATTTATTTGGTTTTTATTTCAGGAGACTAGTTTTCTAGATTTCGTTTTATTTCAAAAGCTTCAGCTTTAGGGGGCTGGACCCCCTGATCTCTGTTTTGTTTTGTTTTCTTTATTATTTTTCGGGAGAGGAGGGTTAACACTTCTTTGAATTTATCCACTGTGATAGCCCTCATTTTGACTCTAAAAGGTTGGTTGCTTTGCTCTATCATTCATGTCGTGCAAACTTCGTGTGTTCACTTAAGTTTATAGCTAAAACATTTTTTATTTGCTTTGATTATTTGGCAAATACTAGAATTTAGGTGCTGGCTACGGTAAAAAAAAAAAATCATCAGTATTGTACATGTTCTTATTTTAAAAATTCACCCCTGTCAGAACTGGCATGGGTTAACCTGTGTCTAATGCCTTGTACTTCCCAGCTTATAGTATGAAGTGAATGAAAGATTGCATCAAAATTTTGTATGGTCACAAGTATTTAGAAAAATTAGGCAAATTCAAGGTGTAAGACTAAAGTGGTTTCAGATAAGAATTGCACACAAAATAATAGCAACAAATGTCATTTTACAAAGCATGGGTATCGAAGAATCAATTAGTTGTTCCTTTTGTCGTATGGAAAAAGAAAGTATTCAACATATTTTTTGGTACTGTCCTATTGTAAACGAATTCTGGCAAGAATTCCAAAATAATATTAATAGAAAATGTAACGCTGTGAATCTGCATGCTCAACGAGAGCATTGTGGATGCAGTAGCAATTTTAAATCTGACCCAAAATTTTTTATGTAATACTGCTGCTCGCCAAGTTTCACATTATATAAATGCAGATGCCAAAAGACTTGGCGTTCGTTTGAAATATTTACGCGACAACTAAAATCAAGAAATGAGGTTGAAAAATGTGTTGCATCTATGGAAATGTCTTTTTTTTAGTTTCGCTGCACAATGGGTACATATCTACCTCTGTTTAGATTAGAGCAAACTGTATTACTGCTGGATGAGTCGGTCTGAAAGGTAAAATCCGTTTAATCAGCAGAGCAGTTTAATTGCGTGGTGGTGTGTGTGTGCGGTTTGTTTGTTTGTTTGTTTGTTTGTTATTTTTTGTTTGTGTTTTGTGATGTTTTGTTTTGTTTTGGGGGTTTTTGTTTGTTGTTGTTGTTGTTGTTGTTGTTGGTTTTGTCTTTAACAATGTTCTGTCAGTACTGTATTTGGAGGGTTAGGTATATGTAAGCATATGTATGCTTCAATATGTCTATTTGCTTGGGTACTTTTGTTTGTATGCATGCATGTATGTTTGTATATGTATGTATAACCATTCAAGTTCATACACTATCTAAAACATATGCTAGTAGGTTGTGTATCAGTTTGTAATCTTATCCTTCTTAATTTTTTTTTCTTTATAAACTTTGATATAAATCATTTGTGGATTGATGCTTACATTATACTGGGCTGTGTACATCATTTGAAAATTAAAAAATATTATTAAAAAAAAAAAAGAATTTCAAAGTTTAAAATTTTTTTTTTAAATGCCTTGTACTTTAAACTGTTTTCTGCCCCTCTCTTTGTTTCTGTCTCGTTCCTTTTTTCCGGGGACTGGATGTAAAATAAATAAAAGCACATGGGTGTTTATTCATTATCCTCGAAATAAATTAATTTGATTTGATTTGATTTGATTTGATCTTTCCATCATCTCCTTCCTGACTGTTTTGTGCCATCTTGGTCCAATCTCCAGCCTTTTTCTCAAAAGACGATAGCAGTTCTCTCCCACGCACAAGTCGGATGTGCTGGGCCCAACTTTGTCAGGCGTTTAACGGCAGCGCAACGTATTTTCGCTCATATGACAGACAACAATAGTTGCTGAGTGTTCGACGACAAAGAAGAAACCTGGAGTTTATTTTCGGTTTTTTTCGGGGGTTCTATTTCTTTTTGGGAGGCTTTAGTGTGGGTGTTTGTGTTGTGTGGGGTTTTTGTTTGTTTGGGGTTTATTTTGTTTGTTTGCTTGTTTTGTATGTTTTGCTTTGGGTTTGTTTTGTTTGGTTGGGTGGGTTTTTTACTTGTTGTGGGGTTGTGGGGGGTTTTTTGGAGGGGGGGGGGCGGGGGGGGGGGGAGGGTTCGTACGAGGTTCACAAATGGTGAGATTTTTTTTTTAATGCGATCATTTTTGCCCACCATTAAGGTAGCCGCATTACAACTTCCATGATGATGTCTAAACACAATCAACAGAGTGCAACGACTTTTTAAAAAAAAATGTCATGCGTTCTTTTAATGGCAAGAAACGGCCTACTCTTGCCAAAGGCGGAGCAGGTTTTAACATATCTGCAAAACATTCAGCATGCGTTCATACACGGGACCTCGATGTATAGTCTCATCCGAGAGACTTTCGGGGGAGTGGAGTTAGTATTGATGTTAACTCTAAGGGGGAAAATTCCCTGGAAACTGGTGCCTGAGTAGTGGCTCGAACCCAGGCCATCAGATCACGAACTCAATGCTCAAATGCTAGACCATCCCCCCCACCCCCCACCCCCACCCCCACCCTTATGTGTCTCAGTATCATGCATTCATGCCCACGTGTAGTAAACATTCAGGTGATTCTGGTGATGTACGATGCAGACAACATAAACCTTTAAAAAAAAATTTTTTTTAAAGCAACAGCAACAACAAACCAGTACCACCTCACGGTCTCTAGAAAACTGCATACACACGGGGACTGGGTGTATAAAAAGTATATAAGTGCTTAGTCCATTATCCTTGATATAAAATAATAAATAGATAAGTAAAGAAAGAAAGAAAGAAAGAAAGAAAGAAAGAAAGAAAGAAAGAAAGAAAGAAAGAAAGAAAGAAAGAAAGAAAGAAAGACAGAAAGAAAAATATGGAATTCCCATTCAGCCAGTCTGACTCCACAATTTAACTGTCATCAGAAGAAAAAAGAAAGGTTGGTAGGTTTTTGTTTATGTATGTCTGATCAGAGCGGACAGAGATCCCCAAACATCATCAGTGTGACCTAGCAGCAGTGCAAGGCCGGGCTGCCCCTGCAGTGTGGCCTGTCCGAGGCCCCTTAACAATATCATAGCACAGTGACTGTGAACTTCTGGTTCGGAAGGTGCAAAGGAATGAACCTGGATATGGCTGAGTGGCATCAGTGAGATCGGAAAAGGCAGTTTGCGAGCAACAGTAGCAACAGTAGTAACAGCAAAAAGCAGCAGCAGCAGTAATAGCAGCAGCAGCAGAGCAACAGCAGCAGCAGAAGAATAGAAGCAGGAGCAGTAGTAGCCGCAGCCGCAGCAGCAGTACAGTAGCAACAGCAGCAGCAGCAACAACAACAGCAGCACAGTAGCAACCGCAGAAACAGCAACAGCAGCAGTAGCAACAGCACAGCACACAACAG